>JAODAL010036572.1:0-41496 GCA_025379985.1 Phyllomedusa bahiana | reverse complement strand
GGGCCACATCCTCGTTACCTCCACGGGCAACACACGTGGAGAGGAAGACGACACCTAGGGGCCTCTCCTACACTCCTTAGGCGACGTTTCCTGACCGCTGAGGACGCTGGGGACAACTCCAGGGGAAATGGTCCGGACTGGCGCAGTAAGCAAAGGTTCTCCACCGGCGGGGGGACAGCCTGACTTTTTGACAATGACCCCGTCCACCTGCAGGGGTTTCTTCGGGGGAAAACCTGGGGGGAGCAGCGGAGATCTCTGGAACACAGGACCAACAGGTAACGGCATTGTGCCAATCCGCTCCGGCGGAGCCCTGTGTCTCTCTGCAAAACGCACGTAAATGCGGTGCCGAGGGATAAGCTCGCTCAACGAAATGGAGACCCTTGCTCCCAGAGCGCCCTTTTACCTGCTTGACAGCCCTTCTTGAAAGTGGGCGCAAGAGCGGCGTCATTCCACGATAGCTCGGAGGCTGGGGTGCAGAATTGGCCGCATAATCTCCACGAAAGTCCCCCTGGCGTAGGTTCAATAGCGCTTCTCCGAGAAGACCACGCCAGGCTCCCGAAAATGCTGGGGAAATTTTCAAGAGGAACCCTGTAGGTCTGTGGTCACGGGGGGGTCTTTCCCATCCCAAAGAGGGGGCGCCCAGGCCGGGGCTTCCCGGAAGCGGGCTCACCACGAACGCCACCTTCGACTTTGGTGGAAACTGAGGGGCCATCAGCTCCACGGCATGGACCCACTGGTATGAAACCTCTGCAAAGTTTTCGGTCCCCATCAAACTGGAAGGAGGGGAATGGAGTTTGGGACCCACGGTTGCCAGGGGGACGGCCGGGTGTGGGAATCGCTGGCGAATAGGCAGGTTGCGGGTGGGACGACGGGATTGCCATCATGGTGGACAGCTGCCCCAATTGCTGTCTTTTTTGCGCATCTGTGCGACTGTTGACGACAATGTTCGTAGATCCCAAACTTGACAGGGGCAACTTGGCGGATCCAGGCTGGATCTAACGGTAAGGGCTGGGTAGGGGACCCTCGGACCACCGCAAGCATGATATTTAAAGCCACCCCAGGGAGGGGAGTCTAAGTAGCCCCCGGTATTCACCAGATCCCCCACAAAGCGGGATGGATTTTGCTGCGGCGTGAGGCTCAGGCGCTCCCCCGGCGGACTTCTTGCGATGGCGGCCGAAGTCGGGGAGGTACCGAACAATCCAAGAATCGTAGCCCTGGGCAGGCAGTAAGGCAGGGCAGGCGGCAAGTTCGGGGTCGGGACGGCAGGAAGGTCAGGCAGGGGGCAGAGGTTCGGATCGAGAAACTACAATGGTCTGGTACACGTAAGGGAGAATACACTTTAAGGACCGCTTTCTCAAAGGGGCTGGGGCAACATAATCCCGCAAGGAAGTCCCCCGACGTCACCAATAAATAGGGGCACACCTTGGCAACCAGCCAATTATCGCACGCTGGCCCTTTAAATTTAAAAGGACGAGCGCGCGCACTAGGGAACGCCACGCGCCCCTCGACCCAGAGGGTTCGGACAGAGCAGGAACGAGTCAGTGAGTGATTGGAACATGCCCCCGTGCCCTCCCGCGAGCAGCAGCGCTACCCCGCCCGGCAGGGACCTGGGAAGGGGGCACGGGTCGCCTGGGGCCCGGGGCCGGAGCGCGGCGCCGCTCGCTACACCCCCTTTTTCCCTTTTTTTTGACAGCATCATCACCCTTGAGCCATTTTTGACAATTGTCCTTTAAAAACCACATTTTTTAGATAGGACCGTAGTATAGCTGCATTTCACAGCAACATGCCCTCAAAAAATTAAAAACATGCCCCTTGAGCCACTTTAAAACAGTTGTGAAGAACAAATGTCTGTTAGAAAAAACTTTTTTTTAGAATAAAACCCTGTATATTGCGCATTAAAGCACAGACCCAAAAATTATAAAAATGACTTCCAGCCACCCCTTTTAAAAAAATTGTGGGGGAAAATCCCCCTTAAACCACATTTCTGTTCCAAAGGACATGAAATACTGTATCCACAGCAACATGACCCCAAAAAATTTAAATATATTTCTCACCATATAAAAATTTGATGGAGAAATCCCACTAACGCCTGGTTCACACAGCTTATTGCCGGGCGAAATTTGCGGGGACGGATTTGCCCCGAAATTACGTCAGCACCATTAGCGGGTGGGGGTGGGCGGGCAGGCTCCCCGTCCCCATAGACTGTCATTGTCCCCGGCGCTCGCCCTTAAATAATTCACATGTCACTACCCCCCCCCGGCGGATTCGCCGACCAGAAGGAGACGGAACCAATTTTTCTCTATCCAATTACTGGGATGGTTGAGCCGTACTGCAGCGCAAATCCGGCGCGCAGTCTGGCTCCAATCAGTCTCAGAATAAGCTGTGTGAACGAGGCCTTAGAAGCCACATTTCTGTTCCAAAGGGCCATAATTTTAGCTGTATCTCACAGCAACATGACCTCAAAACCATTGACAATGAAAAAAATTCTAAAGAAAAAGTGAGTAAATGAAAGGGTTTTTGTTTTGAAACCTTGGTGTTTTTACGTCTCCCACCGCAAAACCAGAAAATGATCTTTTTGGGAACTAGAAAAAAAAATTGCAGAGAGAAATTGATTATTTTAAAAAAAAATTTTCAAGAGGACTATTTTTTGTTTGAAGAGGGAATTGAAAAGACCCGCAACTAATCGGTGACCTCGGTAAAATTGGGGGCCCCAACACACAGAGTCCATCCTGATTTATCTTGTGAAAGTCAAACATCCCATTACTTGGAGCGTTTTTCTATAATGACCCCTCCAGCTTGCGAAGGTCCCCAGATATGAAGCTTGCTGCTGGAGGACAACAAACCCCATGGGGGTGGCGAGCGGCTCGGGGCCCTTTCACCATTTTGGATACCCAGAAGTCATTGGGTCCGGAAAACATGCAAAAACATCGGTGTTGAGACTAGATACGTGCACCATGACTTAACTGGTCTCGTGTGTTTGGTGTTGCCCTGCATTTCATGCGTTTTGGGGAGGGGGTAAATAAAAAATTGCCAGAGGTTTTCACCCATTAGGCTTCCCCATTTTCCTGCGCTGCTGCTGCAGCACCTCTTGGCACCACTCTGTCACGTCGCTGACTTTTTTCCACCCCCATTTTTAAAAACGTGAAGCGATGAAACAAGCTCCTTGATCAACACAAGGGCTTCATTTCTGCATTTTACTCTCTATTTGGGTGGGGGGAAGGAAAATGCTAGTTTTGTTTGTTTCCGGGGGTCCAAGGGGGGCCCCCCCGTAACTGATGTTCATTTTGATGGCCTTAATGCGAGGATCATTTGGAGGAAATGGACATCCAAGCACTCATGTGAGAATGACCTTCTTTTCCCAAGCCCCTGGGTCGAGGGGGGACTACAAACGATCTTCCCCATCTCCCCCCGCCCAAATTCACGCCAACCTCTTTCCAAGGCAGGGCGTTGGGAACGTTGGTCCAGGAAAACCCCTCCTCCTCATCCTCCGCTTTCCCCCCAGCACAGCTTCAACACAACCCCGACTTGCCCCCAGAGATGCACCCGAGAGCGATGCCCGCCTTGCACTAGCCCCGGCCCCAACCACTGCCTAAAATGACCGATAAAATTGAAACTTTGGGGCCTTGTGGATTGACGGAGAAAAGGGTCATGTCCCAACTGGTCCCCGTCTCCTCCTCCGGCCCGGGGGGACCCAAGGGTTTTAGATGTCCAACAATCGTTCCAGAACAAATCACCACACTGCCATGACAAGGGGATTTGCCCCCCACTGACCATTTTGGGGGCTTCTTCAAAACGGGAAGGATTGTGCAGACCATCACCGCCTCCACTCTCGGGGGCTCAACACCCCGAGGTCCACACCGCTGCTTGTCAGGCCAGTTCACTTCGCACTGCGAATGGCTTGTGCTGCTGCCACAATCGCTGGGCAGTGGAGGTGGAATTCCACGTGTTTTCCACTCAACAATGAATGGTTACGGGAGGCCGAGTGAACACTGCAACGCAGCCAGGCGGGGACGAAGCAGGGGGCAAAAGTGGAAGTCGAACTCAGACCTCAGCCTTCCCTTAGCAGGCAGTCCAGACCCCGGGAGCGCTTTGAAATTTCTGGACGACAAGGTTCAGACATGTCCAGGCAAGAGATTGCTCCAGCCCACCGATCTTAAGGGGGGGCCAGCAGATTTCGCCCTTATCGACCCACCTTGCCCGGCACAAGGTTTTTTGCACCCAGCCCCGCTCGGTTCCCCGTTTCGGAGAGCTGCCACAGCTTCTGACCTGTGTGGGACGTCCCCCCAAACAGATTTAATTTTAACATGGCCTGGTTTTTTCTGGGCCCGTGATGCCACCAAGGACCTGGGGGAAAGAACCCGCACCATCCCTGCGGTTTTTTTTTAAAAAGTGTGCGCCAGCCTGAGAGCCACCGTCACCACCAGAGACATCCCCCCAGCTCACCCAGGACTGCCACAAGATATACGGCTTGGCCGTCTTTCTAGTCCATTTGCGTGGCAAAGACTTTTCCCGGCCACAGATGCAGACAACCGCTTGAAATTTTTGATGACACAAAGGGTGGCCAGGCCAAGGACGGCTTTTCTGGCAAAAGAAAGCCTGCCGTTATCTGGTATTGGGGGGAACAAGGGACATGACGTGGCGGAACCCATCTTTTTCCCCTCAACGAAAGGCAACATTTTCCAAGGCCAAAAGCCTGCAATGCCCAAATTTAGACTTTTTGGGTTTGGGATGGTTTTTGGGTTTAAATGTTTCTTCGCTCCCAACCTGGGAAAAATGAAGGGGGCTACTTGACTGGCCGCTGTACGGGCCCTCAAACTGGTGGAAGGAGAATGGTAGGTGGGGCCTGTGGTGCTGGGGTACTCAGGCGACGGTGGGGGAAGCGGGGGCTGATCATGACTCTGAAGACCTTTGGGGCTGAGGAAGGGGGTTGGTGGTAGCGGAGGAGGAGGGGAACGAGGTGTGACAGTGGTTGGAAACCCGGGATCGGTCGGCCTTTTTCGGCCAAGTTTGCCTCCATTTTTTAATTCATCATTCGTGCATGTGACTAACTGTTTGGGGGGGTTAAACACCTAAATTCTTTCCCTTTACTGATGCGTTTACGGCAAAGGGGCTAAACACGCTGGGTAATCAGGCTTGCGCGAAAAAGGCCCAGGCTTGAGAGGTCATGGCCCTTTTTCGACGGCGATAAGGAGCATGGTTTCCGTTGATCGTGGCTGGGGGAAAATAAATCTCAGCGGACTTCTGCGAAAAAGGCCCAGGCTGAAGCATGACCTTTTCGACGGCGATAAGAGCATGTTTCCGTTATCGTGTTGGGAATCACTCAGCGACCCGTACTGACACTACCCCAATCGTCTTCTTCCTCGTCCAGTGATGAAGCGCTCGCAAGCAAAATCTGCTGAAAGACCACGTTGGCATCCGCAATGTCGTCATCACATCATCATCAACACGGGTTGACTTGTCGTCCTGACATTCTGCATCCAGGAGCTGCGGCTACAAGCAACAGGCACTGCAAGGCGTTGCCAACCACCCGGGATTTTTTGCCGATTGACCGGCTTCCTTCTCCTCTGATGGCATCAGTAACTTTGGGCCGTCAGAGCAGACAAAAAAAACATCCTCTTGGCCTTTGATTTATAACATTTTCCCTTTTGACCCCAACCGCATTTGGCATCAAAGAGGTATTTAAAAATGGATTATCCACAGTGGTGGGTACACGAGTTGAAAATTTGGGCTGCCTTCCATGTTGGACGGATGCTTATGATGCTGATGACACATTTGGGCCGTGACTGGAGGGCAAGGAGGTAAGACTGCTGGAAGCATTAACCAATCAAAAAACAGATTGGCAACGCTGTTTCGTTACTGAATTCACAGGCCCGACCCAGCGACGACAAACCTGACGGTCCTGCAACCACGATCCGCTGGCAAGCGTGTTGTCGCGAGCACGGAAGGAGCACCCTTTTCTCGTACCACTACCTCCATGTCCTACATCCCTCTTTGCTCGCTTAAACCACCTGCATTTCGCTCCATGTTTAAAACAGATAAAAATTTAAGAAGGGATGGAAGAGTTTTTGACAGTCTCTTTAAAACAAAAACGGCAAATCACAGCTAATCTTAAATCCCTCTAATTTCCTACAGCCAATCGGATTAGAAGAAAACTGAAATGTTTCTTGCAAATACCTGTGAAAAATGCGGGTCTGGTGGAGGAACTGTAAGACAAAATCCAGTTGTTCTTCCTTCAGTCACAGGGATGTACAATGCACAGTTTGGTCTCAGGAACTTGATAGTTTTCAACAAATATCATACAAGTGCGCTATCTTGCGCCAAACTGAGATTCAACGAGCCCTAACAAAACTATTCAGAAGTTACACGGTTGAGGAAAATTGTGTTTTTTCCCTAGCATGACAAACGTGAACAGTTTGCTAGAAATTTTTTCTATAAGGACTTGTGTACAAACTGGGCTATTTGATATAAAAACTAGGGCTGCACCACGTGCGAATAACAGCTATTTAAAAACTATATTCGGTTAATCAAACGGTGTTTTTTGCTCCTATTCTAATAAACCTGCGGTGACTACAAACAATTGCTGTATTCAAATTTTATGGTGCTAAGGTGGCTTATGAAAATAGCTGGGACTGCACCAGTGAAAAACATGTAATTAAATTGTGACGGATAATAAAACGTGGTTTTTTGCACCGTATCAATTTACTCTGCCGTTATTAAAAAGATCTGTGTATCCTAAATTTAAAGTACAGGATGCACCACATACAAAGTTATATTTTTCCAAAAAATGTGGCCAAAAATATGTTAATGAAAACCCATTGCAATGCAAGGGTATAATCACAGTCTGGGCTGATCAATATCCACTCTCCTTTCAGAAGCTGCCTGCCAGGGCCTGTCTTTCTGGGTTCGCACCGCTGCTCTCCACTCCTCCCCCACGCGGATGTTGACAGCGCTAGATGCTCCTGTTAAAATTCTCAGGCTAAGTAACTAAAAAATTGCATATCTTAATCTACCTATGTTCTAATGTTCACAGCTAAAAAGCTTAGTTGTCTGTGTGAACAATTTGAACAGTTTCGCTGAGCGGTTTTGAGATGGGAGACCGAGCACACGCCTGCTCTTTTGATTTACTGAACACACTGAGGCTGATCAGTGGCGACTGTTCTATGTAAAATCGAGGGGTCTATGGGTGTTGTTTCCAGCCAATCACAACCATATCACATCCCAGTCTTGTCGTCGACACCCTAATCATCCGCGCGGTATTCTGTAAGCTATTTGCTGGCCGCCCAAAAATGAAAGGAAGCGTGAAAATGGCGCGATATTAATAGATTTATGCGTTTAGATTTTAACCTACATTATTTTGCGTGATCAAAACAAATCCGATCAACATAAAAACCGTGCCGATTTCAACTTTGTCGATAATAATCGCTCAACACTACTGGATACTACTTGCATTATTCCTTCTTTCAGGAGGAGAGTTCATAACAAACTTGGGTTTGAATTACAGAATCCTAATGGAGCCCCAAGGTATACCTCGTTCCTTAAACCTGAAGAATGGTGGACTTGAAGATGAGTAGACAGTGAAAGAGTTAGCACTGTGGGAGTTTTTGACTGTCAGAAGAAAGGTGGAGCCTCTGGGTATACCTGGTTCTTCAAACTCAAAGAATTGTGGACTTGAAGATGAGCAGACAGTGGGAGAGTTAGCACTGTGGGAGTTTTTGATGATCAGAAGAAAGGTGGAAAGGCTGCCCTTATGTTTGGAGAAACTAAATAAAGTTTTTTAGGTTTGAAGTGTAGCTTAATTGGTACATTATTGAGAAATTGTCTACTGGGTGATATCTAAGAGGAGATAGTTTAGAGTTCAGATCCCTTGAAAAGAAAGGTAATAAAGAGAGACTGTCTTCTGATGTATGGCAACATGTATGGTTGTATGGTAACATTACAGTATATTGGTGTGGACCAGTTAGAAAAAATATAGCTCTGGAGAGATTTCTGTAAGGAGAACTGGGACCAGAGACAGGTTTTATGCAGTTGAAAAAAACTTTAGGTAACACTAGTCAGAATCATTCAAACACCATCAACTAGTATTATTTTAACCATTATTATTATTATTATTATTATTATTATTATTTATTTTAAAGCGCCATTGATTCCAGGGCGCTGTACATTCGAGGGGGTTACATACATTACATAAGTCTAACCAGTACAGTGATAAGGGATAATGACAATTGGCACGACAGAGGGAGAGAGGACCCTACCCGCGAGGGCTCACAATCTACAAGGAGATTAAAGAGATTGTCCCACAAAACACATTGATGGCTTACTGATAGGTGAGGATACCCGTGGGATCCTCACCTATCTTGTGAATGGGCCACAGAACCTCTCTGTTTTGAATATAGAGTTGGTTGGCACTGCCTCATTGATTTTCATGGGTGTTCTGAGTACTGCTGAGCGTGCTGTTTGGCTGTACTAAGAACTGCCTTTAAAATCAATAGGACAGTCTGAGCACCTCAGTGTGGTTCCATTGCCCGTTCTCAATATAGAGGTGAGACTCACACCTATCACTCATTGATGGCATATCCTATCAATATGACATCAATGTGTTTGGTGGGAATACCCCTTTTTGCTTTAGTGTCTCATCTGAGAATTGAAGGCATCAAGATTGCAATGTTGATATTGCAAATAAGTGTTAAGTTAATTTGATTTGTTTGGATTACACTGGTCTAGAACAAGAGAAACCCACATTAAACCCTAGATGACTGTCTATTATGTCTAATCCCTACCCTGTCTCTGCTATTAGTTGTTGAGTCAGTAGTAACGTGGCCCTATCCATCCTGGGAGCCCAAAGGATTTTATAGCTAAACAACAAACCAGAAAGACCAGTTAAAAGGAAGAGTACACAATTACAAAAGATTTTAGGACATTACGATAACAGTTTCTTTATGAGTCAAAGTTCTCAAGTATGGTAAATTACCATACTTTGACTTACAAGTAAGGGAAACCATTTATATTATGTATAAAGGAACCCATACATTGTACTTAATCCTGTATCATAAGCTATAATAAACATATTTTCATGTTGGATTGCATTATTTTTAGAGATGGGCGAATCAATTCTAACGAAGTGGAATTCGTTAGAATTTCAGGAAAACTTAGATTCTGAACGAAGTCGAAGTTTGGGATGATTTGCGGGAACGAAGCTTGTTTTTAATTGATAAAATGGCTGCGAGCAAATAGCGTTACGTATGGGCAAAAAAGTCTGGGAGGAAGAAAGGAGTAGCCTAAATGACATGTGCAGAGATGAAGCCAATCTGAACTGGAGCAGATCCTGAACCAACAGGTGGTGGCCGACTTGGACCCCACACTGCCACCCCAGTTAGAAAATCCGCTGGACTACTGGGCAGCCAAACTGGATGTGTGGCCGCAACTTGCCGAGTTTGCAGTGGAGAAGCTGTCCTGCCCAGCCAGTAGTGTGGCATTAGAGCGGGTGTTCAGTGCGGCGGAGGCCATCGTTACCCCAAGGAGAACCCGCTTGTCTACGGGAAATGTGGAACAACTGACCTTTGTCAAGATGAATCAGGTGGGGACCGGACAGGATTTCCACACACCAATGCCTTAGGCGTCAGATTACATCAGCCATGACGCCTCACCAAAACTTTGAGAAATTAGTCTGGGTTCTAACTCCCTGCCTCAGCCACTATTCTGATGCCGCCACCTGCCAGATGCCACACATCTGCCAGTTTCTCCATCTGCCTACCACCATCTTTATCAGGGACTGGTTTTGCCACCCACCTCCACACTCTGTCATTGTGCCACTCTATGACCTCATGCTGCTGCTGCTGTTGCTGGTGCCGTGACCTCCACACTGTGTCATTATGCCACTTTCTGACTTCATGTTGCTGCTGTGGCTGCTGCCATGACCTCCACTCTGTATCATTGTGCCACTGCCTGACCTCATGCTGCTGCTGTGGCTGCTGCCGTGACCTCCACACTCTGTCATTGTGCCACTCTGTGGCCTACTCCTGTTTTTACCACCTCCACACTCTATTGTGCCACTGTCTGACCTCATACTGCTGCTATGGCTCCTGCCGTGACCTCCACACTCTGTCATTGTGCCACTCTGACGCCTACTTCTCTTTTTGCCACCTCCAGAATGTCATTGTGCCACTCTCTGACCTCATGCTGCTGCTGTTGCTCCTGCCGTGACCTCCAAACTCTGTCATTGTGCCACTGTGTGGCCTATTCCTGTTTTTGCCACCTCCAGAAAGTCATTGTGCCACTGTCTGACCTCATGCTGCTGCTTTTGCTCCTGCCGTGACCTCCACACTCTGTCATTGTGCCACTCTCTGAAATCATGCTGCTGCTGTGGTTGCTGCCGTGACCTCAACACCCCTATCATTGTGCCACTCTGTGGCCTACTCCTTTTTTTTTGCCACCTCCAGAAAGTCATTGTGCCACTGTCTGACCTCATGCTGCTGCTTTTGCTCCTGCCGTGACCTCCACACTCTGTCATTGTGCCACTCTGTGGACTCCTGATGTTGCTGCCACCTCCATAATTTGTGATTGTGCCACTCTGTTACCTACTCCTGTTTGTGCCACCACCACACTGTGTCATCTGACCTCATACTGCTGCTGCTGCTGTTGATGCTGTCACCTCCACTCTTTGTCATTGTGCAACTGCCTGTCCTGATGCTGCTGCTGTGGCTGCTGCCGTGCCCTCTACACTCTGTCATTGTGCCACTGTCCCCCAAGCACCCCCCAGCACCGTGGCAGTATATAGTGGAGATGGAGGAAAGGGAGTCCCTCAAAATTTCACTTGCGCACATGGCCCGCAGCATGCTGATTTGCCTGGCTAGTGACAGCCGAATAGTCATCATCCAGCAGAGGGATGACTATTGGCTCTCCACCTCTTGGACCCATGCTACCGGTCCAAAATAGGAGCTTTTTTTCCAGCTGCTGAGAGGGAGGACAAACTGAAATACTATAGAGAAATCCTCCATAGTCAGTTTGCTAACGTTCCGAAACCATTTTTGGCCAAGGCAATTCTCCTCCATCAGCTTCTTCATTAATACCTAAAAAAGTATCAAGCTGTTTATTATGAAGTATAAAACGTGGTAGTTTGAACCCAGTTTCTGCGTGACACCAAATTTGGTTGAAATGTAGGTATGGAATTGAAGGAGACCCTAAATACAGGGCATGTTTTTAGGTGCTTATTTTGCATTCGGTGCCATTAGTGATGGGATTTAGTACACAACTGGAATACTGTACATGCAAATGCTGCAAAACTGGCTTGGGATGAGTTTCTTCAGTATGAAGAATGAGAATCATATGTCCAAATTACAGACAGGAAAAACCACCTCCGCCTCCTCCTTGAGCCTCGTCTGTCATATCCTTTAAACCGTACCTCTTGCCTCCGCCCTTGACCACGATCCTTGCCGGCTGTCCTGACCTTACGCTTGTCCTCGACTCGATTTTGTCTTACAATTTTGTACCTCGCTACAACCTCGGCTGCCACGCAAAGCAAGTCACGTCAGGGGTAACGACCTGATAGACTCCCGCCGCAGCAAGTCCATTCCGCTTTGCGGCGGGCTCTGGTGAAAACCGAGACCTACTTAGATTCCACTCCCTAGCGTGGCTATTGCCATCATCCCCTTACTGTGCTGTGATCTGTGGTGGCTCCGGTAACCTACTACTGTGTTCTTTGACGCTATGGTAGGATCTTAGCCCTCAGCTTGTTTGTTCCAGCTGGTGCTGCCATGACTTTATCAGGCTGCATTCCTGCTTCAGTTTTTTGGTCAGTTTTGCCCCTGTAAGTGCACAGGGAATTTTAGAGTGAAGCGATTCTAAGAGCGGCTGCAGTCATGTGCATGTCATACTAAAACACAGCATTGTATGAAGACCAATCCAATCTCCCTCTGCATATTTGAGCATGACACAACGTTCTACAGCACCCTACAGGCTCTATGCAGCCTGGAAATAGCTGTTTTTAAACGCGATTCATCAAGAAATAATTCGGACCGAAACTAATTTTGTCGGAAAATTCGGCAAAGTCGGGGAACCGAATTTTTGAGAAATTCGTCCATCTCTAATTATTTTATGTGTTCTAAAAAGCAATTGTACATTATTGAAAATAACGAAGACTATGAATTGTAAAGATCTAAAGATAAAACATCAGTTAAAAATACAAGGAACATTTTGCTTTTTTGAAAGCATGGGAAGCCAAGAGGTTAAACAAATGTATAGGTCTCACAATGCTCCCAGCCTCAATTGTAGCATTAATCTCTTCTTATACACTGCTAGGTTCACAAATCCCGTGCTCAGAATTAATACAAAGGTTTTTGTTATATAGTTCAAGTAAAACATGCTATTAGTCACCCAATCGTGACAAGACAACCTAATTTAGAGAGAAAGATCTCTGCTAATAATATTTTATGTGTTGAAAATGGTTTGAACCTTGCACTTTCTTTCTTTTGTCATAGACAAATATAGTTCATTGATCCTTGATGTCTATATGTCATATTTATAATTCTGAAGAAAAATAGGTAAATGACAAATGATGACATCACCTAGCTAATGGCCTTTGCATTGGCAATAGTCCTTCTTCCCACTCAGTCTTTTCTGCTGATGTAATACTTACATTAGAGCGATTTTACAGCCATATAAATAATAATGATATAAATAATTGTTGGATTCTTTGTATTTTACATAGAATTCTGAACACTTGTAATAAATATAATTCTTGCTATATGGAGATCCCTTGGTGGCTTGTAAGACTGATGATGTTTTTGTATCATAAAATAAGCATTTTTACTCCTGAATGTTTAGTCTTTGTTCACTTCCTTATGTTTTGAAGGAGCCACAGTGAATATGACAGATCTATTCTGAAGTCGATGGGCATACAGTATCTCACAAAAGTGAGTACACCCCTCCTATTTTTGTAAATTTTGTATTATATTGTTTCATTGGAAAATACTGAAGATATGATACTTTGATACAATATAAAGTAACCAGTGTATAGTTTGTATAACAGTGTAAATTCCTCTTAAAAAGAACTCAACTCACAGCCACTAATGTCTAAACCAAAGTCAACAAAAGTGACTAAACCCATAAAGGAAAATGGACAAATTGTGCCCAAGTTACCACTTTCCCTCAACAGTGTCATGTGTCTCATTAGTGTTACAAGGTCTAAGGTGTGAATGGGGAGCAGGTATGTTAAATTTGGTATTATCACTCACACTGTCTCATACTAGTCACTGGAAGTTCAACATTGCACCTCATGGCAAACAACTTTCCGAGGATCTGAATAAAAGAATTGTTGCTCTACATAATGATGGCCTAGGTCATATGAAGATTGTCAACACCCTGAAACTGAGCTGTGGCACAGTGGCAAGACCATATAGCGGTTTAACAAGACAGGTTCCACTCAGAACAGGTCTCACCATGGTTGTCCAAAGAAGTTGAGTGCACGTGGTAAGCATCATATCCAGAGATTGTCTTCCAAAACAGACGTTTAAGTGCTGCCAGCATTGCTGCAGAGGTTAAAGCGGTGAGGGTTCAGCCTGTCAGTGTTCAGAATATACGTCGCACATTGCATCAAACTGGTCTGCATGGCTGTCGTCCCAGAAGGAAGCCTATAAAGAGATGAACAAGAAAGCCCACAAGCAGTTTGCGGAAGACAAGCAGAGTAAGGATATGGATTACTGGAAGCTTGTCCTGTGGACTGATGAGACCAAGATAAAATAATTTGGTTCAAATGGTGCCAAGCGTGTGTGGCATCAACCAGGTGAGGAGTACAAAAACAAGCGTATCTTACCTACAGTCAAGCATGGTGATGGGATGGTTTGGGGCTGCATGAGTGTTGCCGGCTGGAGAGAGCTACAGTTCATTGAGGAAACCATGAATGCCAACATTTAATGTGAAATACTGAAGCAGAGCATGATTCCTTTACTTCTGGGTCGCAGTGCAGTAATCTAACATGATAACAACTCTATATTTACCTCCAAGACAAACATTGCCTTGCTTAAGAAAATGAGTGCAAAGGTGCTGGACGGACCAAGCATGTCTCCAGACCTAAACCATACTGAGCATCTGTGGATAATCTTCACACGTAAGAAGGACGAGCACAAGGTCTCTAACATCCACCGGCTCCATTTTTTAGTCATGGAGGAGTTGAATAGGATTTCAGTGGCAACCTGTGAAGCTCTAGTGAACTCTATGCCCCCAAGAGTTAAGGCAGTGCTGAAAAATAATAGTGGCCACACAAAATATTGAAACTTTTTGGCACAATTTGTCCATTTTCACTTAAGCACTCACTTTTTCTGCCAGCAGTTTAGACACTGATGGCTGTGTGTTGAGGGTACACACAAATTTACACTGTTATACAAGCTGTACACTGACTACTTCATATTTTATCAAAATTTGATATCTTCAGTGTTGTCCCAACATATAATACATTATTTACAAAAAATGAGAAGGGTGTATTCACTTTTGTGAGATACTCTACTTGGTATATGCATAGTGATGACACAGACATGCTGTGGCTATGATGTGCTTATGGTGAGGACACAAAAGCAGTGATGGATAGCCAACCCAAAGGCAACAACTAAGATCAGACATTACTGGACTTCAGATATTATTGTTGGAATGTACTGGATTACAACACCCTCTGGGGCAGAGTTTCTGTTCCAAGTTTTGTCGGTTTTGAAATCTGACCTCAGAAAATCTGAGCCATGTAGACTACCGCTCGAATTTTCTATGGAAATGGTTTACAGTCAGTTTTTCAGCAGTTTAAAAATCCTAAAATCATGTCAGAAATCGACTATAAATCCTTGCCAAGTTTGGAGTCACAATGGTTTCCTATACCATCAAAAGGTACTAGGAAACTGGAGGGAATTCTGAATGAAAGACCATAGGCTGACCAAAGATCATTACAAGATCAGATGAAACGCAAAATGTTATGGTTACCTTAGTTAATTAACAAAATATTTAATTTCTACTACACAGATTTTTGAGAGGCAACAGTTTGAGTGATCAGCACTCACAGCCCCACATCTTCAAAAATAGCTTAATACAGTAAAAAGTAAAGTTTCTATTTCAACTGTTAAAGAGGTGTCCCCATGAAGCAAAGTCTACTGCACAGGTTGGCTGTCAGCTATCTGCAAGCTAACCATATATGAGAATAAGGAGGGTGTTGCTTCCGGCTGTCCTTCCCATTCACTTCTATGGAAGCTCCTGAATATAGCACACAGCTATATTCAGAACTTACATAGTAGTGAATGAGCAGGACGGCCATGCAGAAGACTTCATAGGAACACCCCTATAAAAGAATACTTCTGCAGGTATGACAAGTAAAATATCAGTAATAAAGTAACTGCTAAGATTGCAAAAAAAAAAAGCCTTACCTGCATCAAGTAGCGTCCCCAGTGGACGACTGAAGAGTGGAAGAAGGTCTAATGGACTGATGAATCAAGATTTTACATCTTTGTACATACCATAGTGTTTTTGTACATTGTCAAGTAGGTGTAAGGATGATTCCTCAGTGTGCAACACCATCTGTGAAACATGGAGGAAAACAAGTGATAGCCTAGGGCTCTTTTCTTGGATTCAAACTTGGCAATTTGCAAAGGATGACTGGAACACTGGACAAAATGGCTACCACAGCATTTTGATGCACCAAGCAATACCCTTGGGTATGTGCCTACTTATTCAGAGGTTCATATTACAGCAAAACATACTTATATGTTGAGTCAGAACTAACTTAGATGACAAGAAGAAGTGGATAGGCTTCAAAGAAAGGAATGACCTGGACACACTTTAACCTCACTGAATTTATTTGGGATCAACTGGACAGAAAGGTGAAAGTGAAGCAGCCTACAAGTGCAGCACATTTGAGTGAACTTCTGCTACAATGTTGGGAATACATTTCTAATTAATATTTGAATGCAACTGTAGAGAGAATGCCTTGATTGTATAAACTTGTTATATCAGGCAGAGGTGGCTTTTTAAAAGAGTAAAATATCTAGATTTAATTTGTTGAAAAAAGTTACTTTTATTTTTGCTCATTTTATTGTTTATTTCTTTTTTTCTTTCATTTCAAAGTATATTTGAGATATTAAACTATGTAAATATCAAACAAAACTGTGCAAATTGAGATTTTCTAATACTTTTTCAGGAATTATGTGTTCATTTTTATTGTGTTTCAATTGATTTCAGCTGGAAGTATGTGGTTTGTGGGTTAGCTGATCTAGTTTCAAACACATTTACCAGACAGCCGCATTATGTCCAAAAATGGCATTCATATTATTACAGAAGATTTAATTAGAAGATTTATAAATTAGCAACCAGTACTACAGGATATTCACAGGGATATAAGTGTGGTAACAATGAAATAATGTAGTTGGGGGATTATTTTTATTAACAGTAGTGACTCAGAGTGTGGCCATGCAGTGTGAATTCAGCGGGTAAGTTAATTAAATTAATGAAGTAAATGAAAACACTGCTACCTTTGTAAGAACTTTACACAGAAAATGTGAAAAGTCATGTACAATGTTACAGATTCAATGAAACTTCTTAAACAATAAATCATTTAGTACAAGGAAAGTGCAGTCAACTAATGTTCCATGTTCTAATCATGTTGGTGGAGTTGGTGGCGATAGATGACTTGCAGTAAAACCAAACCACAAATGAAATATTCCATTCTGGTTGTTGAGTGATAAGGAAAAAATGAGTAATTGGTTTCTGAGAAATATTTGGCTCCTTATTTATTAGATATAATTCTTAGGGTTTTAAGCACTGAATACTTTTTTCCCTTAGTGCACTACCAAATGCTGTCATGATTTAAACAGATAGTTTTTATTCTAGAACATGGTCATAAATTATTATGGTAATAAATTAAAGATGTTTTAAAAATAGTTATCACTTTAATGTTGGAAATACAGAATTTATGAATCAAATTTAATCATCTCTAGCAGCTGAAAACCAGAAGTGGACACAATGTACAACAGATGTAGAACTAGGGCTTAGAAGCTCATAAATGGGCTTCCCATGGTCCAACCATCTTTCATGAAGCAGGATAGTACATGGAAAGTTGGATGAGCTAGCCACCCAGCCAGTGTCTGCGTACATTCATATACAGTATGATGGGCAAAGGAGTGCCCAAAGTCTGAGGTAAGAAGGGTTTAGTAAAAGAGAGCGAGACCAATAAGTGACTGTGATATGATTGCCTAAGAGATTTTTTATTTATGGCATGCTAAAGACGAATTTATCAGATTAATCACAGTTTCCCATTCCAATTTGATAATGTAACATGAAAAATGTATTGTAGATGAGAGTGTGAGGTTTAGATTATAGAGAACGCTCATCTTAGGTAATAAGCACAATGTAGAACCTAGACAAAGTGGTAGATAGAGATGAGAGAGGTGGTATAGAGAGATACAACATTGTGGAGAGCTTTGGGGGTAAACACACAGAAACAACAGAGCAGCACTATGCAGATACCACAAGAAAGATAAACACTGAATTCTATACATTTTTTCAAGTGCATTTCTGCTATATTTAGTAGGTATGAAGCTCAGTGCATATATTTATCAAAACTGTGATGGCCCACTAATGGCAATGTGGCCTACATTCAAATAAGAACCAACGCTAAACAGTTTCACTTTCCTCAGTGCCTTTTCAGACCTTCATAATTTTCAGGCCACAGGGGTTCCAGGTAAAAATACTCTGTTTTGTTAAAAACAGCCTAAATGGGTGGTCAGAGTGCATGTCAAAATTGGAGACAGCCACTCCCCCATGCATGCATTCCAAAAAAAGACCAAAATACTCAGTACATCCAGAAATCGTTAAATAAATGGTGCCGGTCCATGCTGCCACAACTTCAACTGCTTTGTGGGTAAGAGTGCTAAGTTTAATGAATGGGCAACCAATGAAGTGACTGGCACAGGAAAAAGGCATTGGTTTACTGGCTGGATAGAAAGATGAGCCTGACTACTGTTTTCAAGATAGGTTAAAGAGAGGAAAGCCTGAAGACCAGTAAGGCCAATTAGTAAAAGGTTACAGTATCAAGATGAGAATATGTGAGAACAATATTAGTTTTCATTGTTTTGACAGTAATAAAAGGCTAGATTCTGGAGATCTTTTTGAACTGTAGTTGGATGGGGATGAGTGATAGTATCGCCAAAAGTTGAAATCGGCATGGTTTTTAGGCTTATCGGAAATTTCCGATCACGCAATAGTTTATTTGACAATCTTACAGATAATCTATTACTATCATGCCATTTTCAGCGTTTTCTGTCATTTTGGTGGCCAGCCAATCAGCTCCGAGGATAAAGGGGGGTGAGGAGGATGTACAATGTCACCACTTTGCGGTGTATGGATCTCATTGGCTGCAAAAATCATGTGACCTTGTTTTATCTTTTGCAACTGCATTTTCCTGTTTGAGCTCATAATTTTGTCTAGGGCCACTTCCCCAGAAGGACGTGTCTGTCTGCGTTTAAACCAAAAAGCTTTTTCTAACAGCTCGGGAGAGATAGTCTCTTCTAATACAAAAAAACCATTCACCTACCTAAAGCTTAAAATAGAGTTAGATTAGAGAATTTCACTTCTTATTTAGTTAGAGAAAGTTTTAAGGATATCTACTGGTGTGTGTAGCCGCGGGGCTGCGGGGGAGAAGGAGGTCGGTAGCAGGAGAGGTTTTTGAAAGGAAGGGAGATATTTTGCAGCTCAGTGTGTTCTGTTATCTTGAATTGAAAAAGCATTGTTTTTTATCACTTTTTGGCCAGCAGACCTCTGATAGGAGGGGAAATTGTTTTTTTAGTTCTATTGCAATCACTGTGTATCAGTGTTCCCAAAAACCGACATAATTTATACCTATAACTTTGAAATAGTTTTATTGAAGTCCGTGCGTCTGTTTGCCGCAAAGAGCTCAGTTGTATGCAAATTGTGTTATACATGTTTCCTAGTAAATTACGCCTGTAGTCAGTGGTGCGAAGGCCGCCATATTAATCCATATAATGTTTAAATACTCTTATTGTAGTCCGTGCGTCTGTTTGCCGCAAAGAGCTCAGTTGTACACATATTGTGTTATACATATTTGATAGTAAATTACATCTGTTGTCAGTGGTGCGAAGGCCACCATATAAATCCATATTAATCTATATTAATCCATATTAATCCATATAACATTTATAGACTCCTTTTTCTGGCACTTTATAATCTGTGGGTCATGTAGATTTAAGGGTCTGTGCGCGGTCCAAGGACAGGCATTTGTCAATGTCCAGTTTCAACTAAAATGGTGGTTCAAAGACTCCTTTTTCTGGCACTTTTTCATCTGTGGGTCATGTAGATTTAAAGGTCATGCTGCGGTCCAGAACAGACATAGTTAATGTCCTGTTCAACTAAAATGGTGGTTCAAAGACTCCTTTTTCCAGCATTTTTTAATCTATGGGTCATGCAGGTTTGAAGGTAATGCTGTGGTACAGGACAGGGATAGTCAATGTCCAGTTCAACTAATATGATGGTTCTAATAATACTGCCTTCTGGCAATTTTTAATTTGTGGGTGATGCAGATTTTAGGGTCATGCAGGACAGGGATAGTGAATAGTCTGTGACTTTTTTTCTGTGACTCTTGTTGCCAAATTTTGTCTTGCCTAAAGATGTGAACGTATCCAGTTTCCTGTTGTGGATGTCAATTCCAGCTTCTCCAGCCCTGTTTGGGTGTAAGAATGAAGCTGTTGTTCCTCTCCCATAGACTTTAATGGTCATTGGCGATAATCTGTTATCGATTATCAATTATCGGCATGATAATTGACGATATCGACTAGCGACTCGATAACGATAGTTGACACAATCACTCATCACTATAGTTGGAGTAGCAAGGAGGAGAAGATGTGGAGTTGCAACAAGACTGAATAAATAGTCACAGATGTAGAAGGTAAACCAAGAGAGAACAATATCCATAAGGTCAATGTAATAAAGCATACTGAGGAAATATTGGTGGTCTTCAGTGACAAGTGCTGCAAAGAGATCCAAAGGAACCAACAGAGAGTAGTTGCCATTGCATTTAGCCATTAAGAAATCATTTGACACTTTAGACAGAGCTGCTTCAGTGGAGTAGATTATCAGGGGTCAAGTTAGCAGACAAATACCTGATACAGAAAAAGTAGACCAAACATTCCAGGAATTTAGAGATGAATGAGAAATGTGGATAGTTAGCTGCACATGATGGGTCCAGATGATTTTTCTTTCAGTAATAGGGCTATGATAGACTTCCTAGGAAAGGAGGGAAACATGCCAGAAGTAAGAGATTAAATATGTTAGGTGAGTAATGACAGCCTGGGAGAAAGACTGGACAAGTTGTTAGTGAACAGGATCACTAATGCAGGTAGTAGAGTGACTGCATGATCTACTACTACTGATCTAGTAGTTAGGCAACCTGTTTCATGTACTGGTATATTCAGAAGGCAATTCATAACTTAGTCTTTTCTAAACAACCTGCTGGTACCATTGCTTTCTTAATAGCATTATGTGTCTCCAGGCATAACAGTTCAGTGGATCTTCCCCAAATACATGACAACTCACCCAGCCATGTCTTTAGCCATGCCGAAACATAGCACCACAAGAGGATATGTCACACCCATCATCATGTTGCCTACATTGGGACATCCGGATGACATCTTGTAGACAGCCTGCAGTCTACAAGACTTAGGGTGACATGAATGATCGGGACTTGCGCCTTTTTTCTGGTGAAAACTGCACCTCACCGTCTCGAATCCCCTGTCGGACGCAGGAATGCGATGTTAGGCGCAACCTTCGCCACTTTCGGCTACGCCTAACATGATGGGGTGTGCAATGGGCGCGCCGTGGACATTCTGGGGCGGGACGCGGCAAATTCGAAGACTCAGAGGCATGCATGATCGCGGGTCGGCAAAGTAAGGTGCAATTTAGCGCCAACAGCTCCAACGGCAGACCCAGTTGAATTTTGGTCTTTCGAGCGGAGAAGTCGAAGTGGAGCACGGTTTTCTTGTAATGCGCTCGGATTCTACATTACGCAGTTCACTATTCAATAAATGGAATTGTCAAGAAAAATAATTTAAATTAAAGGGGTTTTATTGTTACAAGACATGTCTCAGTTTTTGGGGACAGTAAAAATAAGCAACTTTTGTAATTGGTTGCATTTACCTCAGTCACTTGGTTTAGAGATATCAGCTTCTCTGTAAATTTTGTTTCTGTTTTGCTGTTGCTTGTTACTGGTCGGAACGCCCCCTGGTCGATTCCTATACAGCCCCCTGCACTGTGTTTGGTGGCTTACATTTCATTCAGCCTGTTGGGGTACAAAGCATATATTCTGGGGAAAGGGGGAATTGATATAGGGGATATATGTATGTGTTATATATCATTATAGAGATTGACATATATATTTTAGGTCTCTCTACTCTTGGGGGACTAGAACTCCAAACCCCTTCGTTGTAAAAGCAATACTCTTCACTGCTCACTGCTTCAACCGGTGCACCAACAGCCCAATTAGTGTTACTAGCTGTGCAGGACCCTTCTCTCAAAGCTGAATTTTCTCTTTCCCCCCTTGTTTTCACTCACATGTCACTGACAGGAAGCAGAGATCTTTACTTGAAGCTGACATTTGTCCTTGTAGTTGAGTAAAGGTCTCTGCCTGTTGTCAGTACAATTTGGGTGAACACCACTAGAAGTTAAAGCTGCTGGTTTTCAGCGTAATTTGTGTGTAAACTAAGACTATGGGCAGGTGCTTGCTGGTTTTGGGGGCCACAAGGCTGCAGAAATAAGAATCATGCAGGAGGCTACAGAGCTGTTATATCCAGACAACCTTCTGCATCCCCTGCTTCATACAAAATGATGATGTCACAGTTCTTCAGTGAGGGGAGACACGCCTCCTTGCAGGAGAGACACTGAGAGGAGAGACACGCCCCTGGATTTCAAGCTCAATCTGAGAAAATTAGCTGAACAGCCCAAACAGCTAAAACGATAACACCCCTTTAAGCAATAAATCCTGCTTGGCGGACCACAGGACCCAGCAAACCATTTTGTTGTATATACTGAATTGCATTCAACTTGGAAGCAGCCCCAATACATAAAAAATTGTTGTTATGGAAAATGTGTAAGAAAACATCTGTCCAACCTCTGTGTAACATCTGCATTGGCTTATGTGATGTAAAATTAATGTAATTTTCACAGACTTGGCAATACATTTTGTAGGGGATATTTTTTTCTTGGCCGCTAATATATATATTGTCATTAATGTTATTGTAAAAAATGTATTAATACATTGATTTAATTTTTCCAGCACTTGGCTATGTCTGTTTATTAAGTAATTCATTTGTTTGACAAATGCATTTTATTCTTCATCTTCATACTGTGTAATGTATTTCTTTGTGACGCGTATTTGCAACGGATTTGCAACGGATTTCGCGTCGGAAATACATTCCCCAGATGTGACAATACCAATTGTGTGTACTTTATTTCTTTTACAAAATAGAAATACAATATTTTCAACATACAATGGTCCTTTTTGGGACATTGTATATTAAAACCAGACTCAACATATAATGCCACAGACACTGCTGAATGTAGCACTGCTGACTGGAATATTCCACCGGCTATCATGAAAATTTTACTTGTAAAACCGCTGTATTAGTTAATTGCAAGCAGTGATTAGCAGTCTAGCATTGCCTCCCTACAGTACAGTGCAGTATAACATAGTCTGTTCTGCCCTTTACTTGTCCCAGGATGAGCAGATGAGTAAATGACCCAAAATAGCTCCTATCCTCAAAATGGAAATAGATTTCCAGCTTGCAGCAGCAATTTCTGACTGTAATATGTTAGAAACTTGCATAACCTTACTTATCATCTTAATATTCTTTACTCTTTATTTTGCATTATGTTGGGTGACATTTTTTAGGCCTTGGAATCAGTCACCAGTTTTCCATAGAGTTATTGTTATGCTTTCAACATACAATGACCATCTCAGAACCAATAAATATTGTAAGTTGAGGGACCACTATATTTGGCTTCTGCTGCCATGGTAACCATTGGTTTCCCCCTCACTCTATCAACCTCTAAGATGCTGCTGATTAAGTTGTTGGGATTGGAGCTCCTATTCCAGCCTTTGAGTCTGAAGCTTGCTGTACATAAAAGCAAACTCCCACCACAGATCATGCAGGCATAGCTTCTGTGCCCACACAACATGAATGCTGTACAAGACTTTAAGATTCATTTAAGTTATAGTCCTGGTTTTACAAATACATCTTGTAGTCCAAAAAACATGGTACCATTGGCATTTAGAGGTTATCAGTAAAAAGTTCCAAGTATAACATAGTCTTACTATTAAAATGAATTTTCTCCTAGAATATAATATAGTTTACTATCTAATTGGAAATATGCATGATAATATGTAATATTTGTTGTAGTATTTTTTTTTTTAATTGACATTTTTTTCGGCAACTGATACAGAGTTGTTGTAAATATAACGGAATTGCAAGCTATAATGGGCCTAGGGTACTGAGCATGTAACACCATTGCGTGTAACATGTATGCAAGAAGAAACCAGTCATTTTTTTCATTCTGTCAGAGATGTGAAATCAACACTAGAACCAAGCAATTTCCCTTTTTTTCATTCAAGCCTGGCTTGATCTACAACTGACAGATTAGTACTTTGCCAAAGCCCTGTGTCACACACTACAATGCAGGGCTCTTTCCAGTAAACAATCCTTTAACATTAATTCTAGACAACGGAGCATCAATGCATGGACATGTATTGTATGGCTACAGCTTTATCCTCTTTATCCAGCTGTAAAATTGTGCTGGCACACGATCCATTTCTATATATTTCCAGACTTTTTTTCTTCAATTTTTGTAAAATTTGATACATACAATGTCAATGTGAGATTTACATTAATCTCAGATTTTCCTCCATATCCGATTGTAGAACATTCCTGAAACAATGCAGGCAGTACAATTCAACTTTAGACATTTTTTTTGACTGCTGGAAGAAATTAACACTAACTTAATACAAGATAGGTTCTCATTATACACTGCACCTATAATGACCATTTTAGCATTTTAAAGTGTGAACTTGCAAATGTATTGAACATGCAGGTAGTTGAAATGTATTCCCATTTTATTGTCTCCTAAAATTCACATTGGAGTTCTTGTTTGAGGTGCAATATCGAATAAAGTAGCATAATCTTATTTCTTTGTGCTTTTCACACATTAAAATTAGCTATTCACCTTAATTAAAATTGTTTGATGAAACTGATTTTAAATAACCTTATAGAGACAATTAAAACATTTCAAAATGTCCTCAATTTCTTTAATCTTGCTTTTGTACTGCATGCCATTAACTCCCTTACTTTGTGTCCACAGCCTTGTACTTAGTGAGTCACATTTACTAATATTGGCATATCAGAAAGTGATATGCCAATATGTAATTATAGTGTAGCACATGCAGCTTTCCCCCGTTGGAGCACTTCAGTGGAGAGATGCAACACAGCTAATCTACTTGGCCAGGTTTTATCTGCTGTCATCCATCTTGCTTTTCTTCATGAAAAATAGGGGTACCTGTAAAGAAACTGTCCAGGTGTAAACTTTCTTTGTTGTCCATAGCAACCAATCAGAGCTCCAATTAAATTTTTTCAGTGCACTATATAAAATGAAAGCTGAGCCCTGATTGGTTGTTATGGGCAACAAAGAAAGTCTAAGGGGGCTTTCACACGGTGCGTTTTTGATGCGTTTTTTGGAATGTTTTTTGTGCAGCAATGTACAGTATTAATTGCTGTGCCTTTCTGCACAAAAATGCATGAAAAAACTGCATTAAAAATGCACCAAAAATGCACCGTGTGAAAGCACCCTTAGATCTAGACAGTTTTCATACACGAGGCCCTTAGAATTTAGCTGCACAATAAAATTTCAGAAACACTTCTTTTCTCTCCCCGAAAAAAATCTGAAAATTTGTAATGTATTGACAAAGTTGTAGTGCTTGATAGTTATGGTGCCGAGCATGAATGACCTTCTCTTCAGTGCAAGAAAATTGGCATGGGTGCATTGCCGCTGTGGCTTGTTCTCTTTCATATCCCTTTTCATGCATCCAGTCATCATATTAGCCCTATTCATTGAGTGTTAAATGGCAACTGGTATGATACCCCACTGGTAACTGTTATTGGTAGCGACTTCCGGAAATAGCAAACAATATAGTCGACTGAAAATTGCAATAATCGTAATTATTTTCACTTGTGCACTAAACTTATATTCAAGAGCATTTTTCAAGTTGTAGATATAGAAGTATAGGACTACATTACAGAGAAAATACTTCAATAACCTCAGAGGATTAATTACGACATGTAAGTTAGTGGTAAACTTCCTGTAACCAAAGTTTATAGAATCTAGAAAGTAGTTACACGCTTAAAGAGTCCAGAGACTGCTCATAATACAAGGCATACCAGTGATATCATGGCTTGAGTCATTGGAACTGACTTACCATCCCATTATATGTAACTGTGGGAACGTCTACATTTGCTGTGTCATATCACTTATCAGTAAATGTGCTGAGGTGGTATCTATATTTGGTAGCATTGTTGATGGCAGTTTGGGTGAAGGGTGTACACTTGGACCATTCAGGTGATAGTGTGTATGGGGTGGCAGTACGGGTACCATGGAAGATATTATTTGGGTGTACTGGCTCACATTGTCTACTGTCCCCGGTTGACTCAATTTATGTCTGGTCCTGTTTTTGGGCACTTGCTTGATCTTTTTGTGGACACTGTGGCTAAACACTATTTTGCATAGTGGTTTATCCTTTGTATGGGCACCATGATAAGTGCTACATGGGTTCATTGTATAGGATACAATTAGGACCATGGGTGTAACTATAGCCACAGTAGCCATAACGACCGCTATGAGGCCTAGAGGTTGAGGGACCCACTCAAGTTCAAGAACAGTGTTTGTTTTTGTAGGGAACAAGTAGTTGGTGGCTTTCTGCTGTACAGCACTATTATTTTGTTTCCCTGATATATGGCTGTATTAGTTAAAGTTTTAATAATTGGTATTTATACTGCTGTTTTTGTTTGATGTCATTAGTTGGTGGGACCCCATCTCTCAATGAGGCCCTATGAATTCTAGTTATGCCCCTGATTAGGATGGACACATACTTCTAACACATACCTGTGACGCCTACAATAAGTAATTAAAGAGAACCTGTGACATTTCCTAAAATGTCTCTTAGTAAATACTTGTGTTCCCTTTGAACAGAAGGATGTGTCACACTATTCCTCAGTTATTCCTTCTAGAAATGTATTACTGAATCAGTCAGCTAGGTGTTACCACTCCAGTTTTTAAAGGGTTGTGCCCCGCAAATGCTTATTGGAAAACATCATAATTCTCATTTACACACCCACAATTGGAAACACCCAGCTGACAGATTCTAGGAGGAACAGCAGAGGAACAGCACAGCACAAAGTTATAGGAGAAGAATTGTTATTCCATAGGAGACACAAATATTTATGAAAACAAGTAAATTAGGAATGGCATCAGATCCTTTTTAATAATATTGTGTCACCTAGAACATTTATATTATTACTTTTACTATAGCTAAATTCTTACAGAAGGTAGTATAATGTTTTATGGATTAGTTAGTACAATAGAGCCAGCCATATCCTTAGTGTATTTTCCCTACCAGCATTAACATCACTGTCTTCTGAGTATGACTGAGTCATGGCTGTTTTTTATAAATTTAGCAAACGCCTTAGTACAATCCATGGAACAAAATTCTTTCTCATAGAGCGAATTCCTATCTCAAATGTTTTCAGTTCGTATAAAAAAAAACAAAAAAAAAAACCTTTCACAAATATGTTTATGAACCATGCTAGGAACTCTTTCATATCATGAACCCAGCACCTAGGGTTTTAGCGGTCCTTTTTATTGGCGTCTTGGCTCAGTATTTGTTTTGCTATTGCTTAGAAGTCCCTGTAAATGCCTGCAGGAGCATGTTTTCTGGGTGACATACAATACTCAGCAATAATGTAATGTGATGTTTCATTATTTAATCGCCTCCCACACTATTGGCTCCGAGTCACCCTGGCAGAGGGAGCGCGCAGTTCTGATTGGCTCAATTAATATAAACAGAAGACTCAGCAGTTAATGCGAACCCATTTCTTTGTGTTTCAAATAAAAATAAAGCAAAAATGGCAAAAACCGCAAGTTGGCTGCTGAAACTGTATGTCCTCTATTTAGCTGTTTTATATAGTAACACGGTATATCTTAGCGCACAGATTAAACAAACACAGTATGTGACAACCGCAGACTAGCAAGATTAGCCGGGGAATGTGTAACACATTTATTTTTGTTTCTCTAGAATTAGTTTGTGACTCATGCAGTCTGGAAGCTGGCCATGTTCAGGTCTCTCAATGATTTCTCTACTCTGACTTCTGTGCTGCTTTGTTTGTCTGTCAGCAGCGATGATTTTCTAGCTTTCCGAAAATCTCCCCAGCAGAATATTAAGTATTGTAAAATATTCCTATTGGCGTATGTCCAGCAGGGATGGTAAGCACTATTAGCACCTTCTGTGTCACAATCAATATCACTGTCACAGAGCTTCCTGTCCCTGCTTCGGGGGCTGTTGACAGAAATATGGGAGAGAAGGGGGGAATCAGAGCAATGTCTTGATTCACTTCCAATAAAGAACCATGTAAAGAACTGAAAATTCTGCTTCTTATGTGTTTGTGATGCCTGGGAAAGTTTTTTTTTTTTTTATGGTTTAATTACCAGACATGTTCAGCAGAAGAAAAGACTTACAAAATAAACCAATAAAACAGACAGAACCAGCAAGGAACCAGCAGCATTATGGATTCAAATAATTGTTTCCTTGTTTGATGAATGTCAGATGTAAGCTAGATATGTATTCTAGATTTATTTCTCTTTTTACTGTATGTGGTTTGTATCCTTAGTAATGGTAAACTTTTATACAAAGCAACATGTAAATATGATTTGAAGAGAACAGTACTGGATTGCTGACTTTAAATTAATCCTCCTATAGAAGTATTTTTTTATGGTAAGAATGGCCATCAGCGTTTGGTAGGTTGGTTCTGATCAGAAAGACCTGTGCTGATTAGCAGACTGAGGGGTGAGTGATACTTCAGCTATACTTGAATGGGACTGCAGAACAATGAACTGTGGTACATGGTATATCCTTATATACAGTATACAATTATGTTGTCTGCTGTATTTTCTTTATGCACAGCCAAACAACTGGACAATCTGCACTAAATCTGGCACATAGGTAGATCAGACACTTCTGAAGATTTTAGACTGGATTTTAGCTTTGTAGGATCTACTGTTCTCGAAATATTTGCAGAAAATATGCAATCATTGTGAGCAGACTGCATATACTGAATTTGAGAATTCTCATAAATTGAAACCCTTTCAGACCTGTTCGTAGATGAAAGACTCCTGCAGTAAAGTGCATGGTTGCTGCCAGAGCTGCTGAAACCTCTCAGCAGACCCAAGCCCATCTCCAGGTTGACTAGACATGTCACAGCTAACAGTAAGCTGCTAAAACTCACCAGAAGAGTGAGGCAGGACTGGATTCTCATCAAGACAGATAAGCAGCAGACCCAAGCCAGTCTGTAGGCTGAACAAATGTGTGACAGCCAATAGTGAGCTGCTGAAACTCCCCAGCGCACTAAGGGCATGTCCCCACGGCACGGGTTTTCGGTCGTTTTTTCAGCCGGTTTGCGGTTTTTCAGACCGCCTGAAAAACCGTCCGAAAATGAGAACAATTGTGCTCTATGGAAAACCCGTGCAGCAGTCCCCACTGCTTGGGTTTTCCATCGGGCGGCTTTGCCGCCGGCGGTCCGGCGGCAAAACATTGAGCAAGCACCATCTTCTGTCCGGTTTTCGGACGGAATCTGTGTTTCTCAATGTGGAGAGGGAGGGCTTTTCTCCACTCATCACGGAGAAAAGCCGTCCCCCCCGCGGCCGTGGGGACGGGTGCAAAACAGGACAAATACTGGCCGGCAAACCGGCCGGGATTTGCACTATGCCGTGGGGATGCGCCCTAATACTTTTATAATTCCCACATATCTGTATCTAAAGTTGCTAAAATGTATTTTTTTCTTTATTCTAGGACCCGTGGCAGTCATTTTTGAATATATGGGGAAACCTGACAGTAAGTGTTTATTTTCCCTACAGCTCCACTGCAAGGAAGATGAAGTGCTGCACATTATATTTAAATTATTTAAATTAATAAAATTAATTAACTATTTAAATTAATAGGTTGCCATATAATGCATATGGTCTCCCAAATTGGGACGTGCTGTTTGTAGCTGGTATTAACTTTAGTTAATGAATGGGAGGCCTGAATGGGCAATATGAACCCAGAATTTCCAAATAAAGAAGTTGAAAAAAAAAAAAATATATATATATGTATATATATATATATATATATATATATATATATATATATATATATATATATATATTATAATATTTTTTTTTTTTTTTTTTTTTAACCAGGCAACCTTGTTATTTTCAATCTTAATTTTACTGTTTATGACACATTTGAAGAAATAGTGCCTTTAGTTATATTAGTTGACATATCAGCCGCTCTGTTGGCCAACCATTCTCCCAGTATGTCATGGCCAATGAGTTAAAAAAAAAAAAGCTGACCTCTTATGAATAAAAGATTGTCAATGGTTTGCCATGAAAATAAATAAAGGATTATAAACAATGTTATTGATACAAGTGACAATCACATATTGGCCATTTAGGAGACCCTTTAATGCCTTGTATTTACTAATACAGATGGCTTGTGCAATAAAATATGAATGATATAATTCACAAAGGTGCAAAGTGAGCAATTTACCATCAGCAGATTCTCATTATATAAGATACACAAAATAGTGATGGATGATAGAAGTTGGAGTTGTTTTTATCTATTGCTCTCAATAGTAATGGCTACAAATAAAAGACATGAAATCAAGTGTGTGGGGAAAAACAACAGTCATAGAGAAGTGACTGCCACTTATAGCTCATGATAGATGTGCCCCAAGGGATACATCTAACCTGTGACCTCTACATCCACCATTTTGTACATACTTACCAGAGATCACAGGACATTTCACTCTTTGTTTAAATGTTCAAGTGATGTTATCACCACAGGCTATGGCTCCAATAACACTTTATTAGGTCTAAATAAAAATGGCAGTAAATGACAATCTAGCCTTAACAGAACGGTCATCCTCTGGAGATATAGATAATTTGGACACTCTTGGTGGTTATTTATTCCCTTATATAAAATGCTGACTGACAACATACTTGATTTCAATGTGAATGGTTTAATGGTGTGCTTGGACATATGAGAATCTGTATTTAACCAGGATAGCATCACTATGAAAACGAAGCAAGATTCAGCCTTGACAAAATTCCAATATTTTCAATTCTGTAGGTTAAAGAGCTTTAAAGTGGATATTTGAATATTTATTTTGCTGGTAGTGACAGACTGACTGTCTTTGGGTTGGTTTACTTCTTGACACAGAGCCTGCATTTACGGTTTATGTTTCAAGTTGCATATCTACATTGGAAAAGGCTAGACTTACTTTTTGCTCTCTACTATTCACTTAGACATTTGCTTTAATTATTTATTTATTTAATTATTTACATTTTCTTTCAGAAAACAGCCACACTTATCAAACATAGGCATTGAAGTCGTCTGCTCTAATTTCTATTTCAGCTATTTTTTCACTTAAACATGTGTTATTAAATTGTATTTTAGATCCTAAACTGAGTATTCAATTTTATTTTTAAGTCAGTGGAGTAGAATTATGAACACTGGCCAAAATTTAAACAGACAAAATTTATTGCAGTTGTGCTTGCAGTATGATAGAATTGTTAATTCTTGCTTGGAAGTTGTTTACACCAATATGTTACGGCAAAATAATGGTGCATGCTATAATTATATTTAATGTATGGTGTTTTAGGATATCTCCTAGCAATGTTTTTAGTCCACCTCTTGGTGAGAGTTTTTTTACACCAATATAGTGCACCAAAATAATGGTGCATGCTATTAACATATTTGGTGTATAATATTTTAGGATAGCTCCCTACCGTGCCCATTTGCATACGCTTTTCAAAATTGTGGGGCATGGAAGATATCTAGAATGCATAAAAAATCTAGCACATGACAAGTGCAGCATTTTTTGCCTAATTTATGCCAAAAAACAGACACATTGGACAGATTTACTATGGCAATTGTGCCTGTATTCGTGCACATTTTACATCAAAATACTGGTGTACCACATTTATTACACGTTTTAGACAGTTTTTAAACATTGTTGTGCTGCCTCTGTCAAAAGGGGCTTGGCTTCGCACAAAAAAATGTGGCTTAACATGTGATGACATGCCAAAAAGTACCAACAGTTTGGTGCAAACTAAGCCAACTAGTAAATGTGTAAAATTAGACAGTGTAAACAAGTGTCAGATTTGTCATCATCAATTTAAGACTGTGTAGTCTAAACTTAAACTGTGTAAATTTTAGACAGTGTTAATATATCTGCCCCATTATGCTTAGAAATGTTCCCCCAATAAGTCAAGTTGTTCTGCATATACCTTGAGTCTATAAAGTTAATATGTGGTGTGAATAGACTTTTTTTTAAATGTCCAGAATAAGTAGGAGAGATTTGCCCATGTCCACCAATCTGTTTCCAGCAATCATTTTTCATTAAATGGAACCTATAATCTGATTGGTTGCTATAGGCGCCCGCTTCTCTTTTCCAGATGGGCTCTTAAAGGCATTTTCCAGTTTATGTAAATAGCTTTAATCTTTTTTTGTAATGAAAAGTGTTTTTTTAATTCTCTACTTTGGGGTCAATTGTGAAAGAGCTTTTTACTTGTTTAAATCGAGAGGCTGAAAACCTGCCTTGTTTTACTAGAAATTGAATTCATACACATATGAGTATGTTCGCAAGTGAGAGATTTCATATAGAGGTTTATGTAGATGAAAAATTGGGGTTGTTTCTGCACCATATGTATACATTTCTACAAACCCAATTCACAGATGCACCAAAAAGATTCACTTTTGCTATGTGTTTGTCACAAAGAAGTCTATAGATACAGCACAATATATAGTATGTCAATTCCTTTGTGTGGAGTCTTCTGCCTACTACTCCACGGATGTAGCGAAGATACTCTTGGCAGGTAACACACCATCTGTGATACCATGGCACAGAAAGTTTTGTTGGGATTTTAGAACAGGTACCATGTAAAACCGTGATTTCAGGGTCAAGCTAAAATTTGCTAAATCTGTATAGTAATGCGTAGTGAACAGAGCCTGAAACAAAAAACAAACAGTAGTGTAACTATTGTTTCACTTCCCACTTGATAGTAGGAAATCACATTTTTCTTACCAGTATAATGTCATAATCATCAAATGGCAAGCATAGATAACATAACATATATTAACCCAGTGTCTTAATGTAATGTATTATATAAATTATAAAGACTATATTGCATCCGTAGACTGTCAAGGACATTCATGATTGTGATTGTAACTGGATCATGATATATTTTGAATATTTTTTTATCATTTAATTTAGAGCTCATTAATACTGGATTTTGTTTTAGTTCTCTAGGATCCTTTACTTCCCACAAGGGCTTTATTCTGATCACACCTGTGCTCTAGCTGTTGGCAAATGGGTCAAAATTATGGCACAGCTGTTTTTTAATCTTTCATTTATTCTTATTTTTAATACCTAACTATTTTCATGGATATTTTAACAGACAAAATTGTTATTAATTACAATAAAAATAGATAATTCTATAATGCCCTATATGTAATTCACTAGTATTTGGTGGGCAAGATTCTCTTTTTGAGCAGAACTATTTGAGAAAAAAAGTTTGGAAAGTGTAAAACAAAATAGTCTTTGGGATTCAAGTATGAAAGAACAGTCTGTGTATATCTATCTTAGATCATCATACGATGCTTGTACAGTCATATAAATCAGCTCTGGCACTGTAAATTGGGGGAAGGAGCCAACTTGGAAGTCTCCAAACCTGAGGAATTTATAGGGTCATAAAAAGTGGTTTGAATCATGTTACAATATTGTTTTCAGTGAGGCTCCGCCACAAAATTCTGTTTCTATTATTGAGAGAACTTCTCAAGGACTCTCTTGCACTCCACCCCTCACCCCATTTTCCCCATCTTTTCTCACTCTGATTTCTTTCACACTTTATCTCTGTGTTCTATTATCTGTCTTTTTCTGAGCACTTCTGTTGTTAGGGCAGCATAATAAATGTCTTGGGAACACAGAAAGAATAATGCTTTGTGGAACTACATCAACATGTGAAACCGAGTCATCAGAGCTTAGCCGCCTCCTCAAGTTGATGACTCTTAAACTAGTTACTTTCACACCAGGAATACAATTGCAACAGCTTCAACAGCTTCATTTTGTAGCATGATACCTGGAACTTTGCCAATTGCTAGAGCTAGTGAAGATCAAAAGAAGTGGTAAGCAGTACAAACAGTTTTTAAGGTCCTTTCAAAGTCTTAAGTGGTAGAAACATAACCACAACATCTTTCTCCTGTACATGGCATCAGAACATAAGGGTGTTAATACTTAATTCTACTGTGGAATTAAAGACCTCTTCATCAGTAAACTCCTTTGCCAGACATTTTGAACACAAGATGTACAGAAACTTCTTCTCATGGACCATAAAAACTGCATAGACCGTGCCTGGTAAATAGTCCACTTTTTTATACACATTAGAAGACAATGGGTTGGGGGAATTGAATTTTGGTGCATTGTTTATCCTGAACTTTAAGTGGTTTATAGACTCTTGTTGCTTTTTCTTACCAGCTGATAATCTTCTGAACATTATGTCTAATGTGTTGCATTCCTCTATTTGATATGTTAAAGTTTATTATGACACATAGAAAGAAGATTTTGGGTGATAGAATTTTATAATAGTGCATGCTTTTGTCTTGCCTCAAGGAGTAAGGCAAGACAAGTGCTAGTGCTTTGAAAAAAAAGATGTTTGTCACAATGTCTGCAATGTTGGGTTGGTCCATGAGTATACCAGAAGATCCTCTGGAAGGGCCTTGGCTCTGACACAATAAGAGACTAAAGATCTAATAGAAGACATCCCCATTTAGGGCTAATTTTTTAGCATACTATATGCAATTAGGGTCTTGTTCTAAAAAATTTATTCCCAAAAGACCTATCTGGGTATTTCTAGGATATGTCTTGTTCAGTGAGGAATCCAACTTTTATAATGTATTTATTTCATCTGGTCTATCCAATAAACAATACTGATACTGTCTTATAGAAATAATAGCTTTTATAAACTGAAAAAACAAACAATCTATACATGTTTAGTCTATTAATGCTATAATTATTTAGAATTTGTCATAGGTCTTCCTAGTGTTTTTCAACTTTATTGTCACAAGTAGTATTGTACTTTGGATTTAAAGTCAAATTTTACCCACTTAAACCAAAACCATAACCCTAACACAACACTATTATAACTGGGACAGACATCAGACCCTACATCAGGTAGGGGATAGGCTTAGAAAAAAAGAATTGGGTTCAGGATGTTGAACCCTATTCAAGCAAATCCTGTCACAAGCAAAATAACTGTGTAAACTATAAAAATAAGATACAATAGTCATATTTAGAATGTATTAATCTGAAGGGGATTAATATTGTACCATTATTCTTAAAAACATCAGTGAAGTCTGGACATTGAAAGACATTATTGTTTGATGACAAATTCCAAACTACACAAATCACACATCCCCATCAAACCTGTTCTATTGATTGAAAAATATGTCTAACATTTTTGTGTATTCACTTTTGAGGTGATGATTGTCCCTTTCCCTTTGTCTCTAAATAACAAGCAACCATATTTCATAAGTGAGTGCGGAAACTTGTTTTCTGAAGCAGTCTTGATATTTTTCATTAGAATGACACCAGTTCCAGTATCATATTCTTGGCAAATGCAGTTGATGAGTTATGAAATCCAGTCACTCACACCATATGGTTGTATGTCTTTAGCCCACTAATCTTGATTTTTTGTTTTTGTGATTTTTGGTGTTTGGCTTTTTTTTTGGGCTGGGTTCATGTATACAGTATGCCTGTAAGATTGGCATAATTGCCCTCTGGTGTGATTGCCCTCTGGTGTGGTTGCACAAACATAGCGTGCACAACAACAATGGAAGACGCCTGTGCTAGATGGTCCATAGGTCTAGTTCTGTGTCCAATTTGAGCCCCTAAGGGTATGTTCACATGATATATTGCGGCGTGCACAGTACGTGCTGCAATATATCATGTGTTTCAGGAGCTCGTGCTGATCGGCACGTACTACTGAAGCGCGGGGGGCCGGCAGCCCACTGGCCCCATAGATAGATAGATATGCATTACTCGTGGTGCGTAAGCACCACGAATAAATGACATGTCACTTATCTCCCCGCGCGTACAATACGGTCGTATTGTACACGCAGGGGGAGGAGGCGTAATCCATAGTTCTCTATGAAAGCTATGGATTACTGTAATAATCTCGCCACGTATAAAGCGCAAATACGCGGCGAAATGCACGCCATGTGAACATACCCTAAGACACTGGATAGGATGTTGAGTGAAATGTATTGGGTCCTCTCTTATTTAATGTATTTATTAACGATATAGTGGAAGGGATCAATAGCACGGTTTCGATTTTTGCAGATGACACCAAGCTATGTAGGGTAGTGCAATCTATGGAAGATGCTCATAAATTGCAAGCAGACCTGGACACACTGAGTGCTTGGGCATCCACTTGGCAAATGGGGTTCAATGTGAAAAAATGTAAGGTTCTGCATCTGGGGAGAAATAATATACAGGCATCATATGTCCTAGGGGGAGAAAAACTTGGAGAATCACTTGTTGAGAAAGATCTGGGCGTTCTTGTAGATCATAAACTACAGAACAGCATGCAATGTCAATCAGCTGCCTCTAAGGCCAGTAAGATATTGGCGTGTATTAAAAGAGGCATGGACTCGCGGGACAAGGATGTCATTCTACCGCTGTACAAAGCATTGGTGCGACCTCACTTAGAATATGCTGTTCAGTTCTGGCCCCAGTTTATAGAAGAGATGTAATAGAGCTAGAGAGAGTACAAAGACGAGCAACCAAACTTATAAGGGGAATGGAGCATCTTAGTTATGAGGCGAGGTTAGTAGAATTGAACTTATTTAGTCTTGAGAAAAGACGGCTTCGGGGGGACATGATTAATTTATATTTATATAAATGGTCCCTAAAAAAAGTACGGGGAAAAATTATTTTAGGTGAAGCCCCCTCAAAAGACAAGGGGCCATTCCCTTCGACTAGAGAAAAAAGGATTCAAATCTCCAGAGGAGAAGAGCGTTCTACACTGTAATTACTGTAAATCTGTGGAATAGCCTGCCTGAGGAGCTGGTCACAGCAGGAACTGTAGAGAGTTTCAGAAGGCTTAGATACCTACCTGGAACTAAGAATATTAATGCGTACGTAGCTAGGTAAAATTCTGGATCCTGGCGGGTGGCGGCTCTGGGGTCAGATATGGGTCTATACTGGAGCAGGTTGGTTCTTGCTTGTGGGTTTCGGGGCATTAACCAGTGGAGAGCCTGGGCTTTAAGTCCTTGTCTCTCTCCCTCACCCACATTTTCCCCATCCTAGGTTGAACTCGATGGACATGTGTCTTCTTTCAACCTACTAACTATGTAACTATGTAATGAATCTAGCTTTGTGCATCAGCTGTTTTCATACATGGTAGCTCTTGTTTGCTGGACATATGAAAACATTGATACCATTTGTTTTTCTTTTGTTTTGTATGTGTTCTGTTTTCAAGGCATATTGCTTTAAAGAGGTTGATCAGTTAAATATTTTTTTTCTTTTTCTTAGCATACTGCCTTATTGAAATAAAAAAGTTATGCTCTTCTATTTTCTTCTGTTCATGATCTGAACATGATATCACCACAATTGGCTGCAGCAGTCACATGATTTTGACTGACATCACCACTAAGTAAATGCTCCAAATGATAACATCAGCCAATGGCATGTAACAGCTGAAGCCAATAAACGGCTGCAATGGTAACGTTTTGTTCTGATCAAGACTGGAAGTAAACAGAAGAGCGATGGAGAATGAGGATAATGCAGCGCTGGATCTGTGGTTAGAAGGGAAGAGAGTATAACTTTGTTGCCTTTAAAGGGGTTGTATCATTTCATTAAATGGTCTTCAGAATAATGGGACAGTGAAACAACAACTTTGAATTGGATGTCTTAGCAAAGCTGTCTTGTTTTCACAGTGTCTTAGCTTTGTTTCTGTAAACACAGTTCCCTAGTGCTGGTCAGATTCATCCTCCTGTCCTGTCATTGGCTGATGGCTCTACTAATTTACATTCTGTCTGGCCTCTGGTAGGATTCACGGGAGTGCACATTCCTGTCTCTCTCACTGACAGTAAGGGACCAGCAGGAATTTCACTCTGCATAGCCAGAAGAAACACAGTAACACTGCAGGGCTTCTGCAATCAGAAAACAGCAGAAATGTGCCTCAATCCCTGCTTCTCTCACTCAGAGTAAGGGGCCATAGCAATTTCACTCTGCACACCCAGCAGAAAACCCAACAGCTGATTCACAATCAAAAATAGCAAATTGTGCATTTGGTGCCTAACTCTCCTGCTAGAAGGGAGATCTGTGCCGTTCATAGAAGGACTGGATTCAACTGTAACAAAAACCCCCAGTGAGAGAGGGAAGAGATCATGAAGACTGAGGTTTATAGACACTGTCTAATTGAATGCAGGTATGTGGTATTTAAATAGCTCTTACAAAATAAGACTGCATAGGGAGAGGAACAGTGAGATGTGGACTCAGACCGAGGGGGAGGGAGGGGGAACAGGGCTCGGTAGCGAGCATGAACAGTGAAGGGGGGAAGAAACACCCCTGGATTTGTAGAGCTGAGAAATTGAAAATACTTTGAAACACATGAACTGAAGAAGCGATACATCCCCTTTAATGAGGCAGCAGTATGTTAAAAAAATCACCCCTTTTTTGTCTCCTAAAACTTTGACATCTTTTTTATATACCCATATGTTCTCCATTAATAACTTTCCCTTTTTGTTTATTCTTCCCTTTATGTTTAACGGCTTCCTGAATGTCAATAGACAGTAAGGAGACAAGAATGAAAACTGTTTGGGGTAAGAAAAGTCTTTTTCCCCTAGCAAACCAAACAGAGTTTCTTCTATTTTTTCAGAGTACTAAAGAAATGAAGGGAGCTCTGGTTTTGATATTTGGGCAACAAAAAAAAGTCTTAGACCTAGACAGTTTTCATACTAGAGGCCTTTTTAAAAATCTGGGCAGTGGTTGTTTAACTCTGCATGGGAAATTTTGGGAATTTTCAGCAGCACACTAATTGTCAGCTTGGAAGGGAGAGCGATGTCAGCATTAGCCCGGCTCTCCCTCAAAGGCAGGGAAGATTGTTACCATTTGCCTTCCCGAGGCTGTATAACACATATTATATAAAAATATATATATAATATATATTTAAAATATTTATATTAATATATATTTTTATATAATTTATATATTATATATATATACCCATTAGCAGAAAGCACTTTTTCTGACCTTATGTGGGATACAATAAGTAAAATAAAATAATCAAAAACACACACATGCAAACAACATATAATTAAAAAAAAAAAATAACAGCACAAAGGTGTAACTTTAGCCCCCTCCCAGCATTGTAAACTTATATCACCAAACACAAAAAATGAGGTAAAAAAAGTGAGAATTAAAAAAAACAAAAATTTTGCATCAGTTTTGCTGTTAACTTAATAAAAAAAATTTAATTTTTATTTCTCTATTTCCCTCATATTATAAAAAAATAAGAAATGACATAAAAAATTGGATGCAAAAATTATAAAAAAAAATAAAGCCTTATGTATCATGGAATAAATGAAAAAAAAAAATATTAGGATAACTGATTGCAAGGTGTTATAGCGTTCAAACCCTCAGGTCTTAATGGAAAGCAATCTGTGCTGGCCAAGATTAGGGTTAAATGGCCCAGTTAGGAAGTAAAACTGTTGGATTGCCATCTTGAAGGAGTTTTGCATTCCTCTCCCTTATCTCAACTGCCAATTCTTTTCTTGGAGCCATATTTGGAGCAACACTTCCTTTTTAACTGCAGGCAATTTTTTTTATTTAAACTTTATTTTTTTCTTCTACTTGCTCTGGACAAATGTCATTTATTAAAATAAATTACTTTCATTATTTGAGCCTTGTATTATAAGACTAAAATATTTAGCTGTTAGGGTATGTTCACACTGTGTATTATGGTGCGCATAGTATGCGTCGCAATACGTCGTGTGTTTTGGAAGCACATGCTGATCAGCGCGTATTTACAAAGCACGGTTCGCGGCGCCTACTCACCGCGAACAATTGACATGTCACTTCTCCCCCCGTGTGTACAATCCGATCGTATTGTACGTGTGGGGGGATGACGCGTAATCCATAGCACACTCTGAGAGCTATAAATTATCGTAATTATGGCGCACATTTTGCCGTTTACAACATGCGACAAAATAAGCGCCAAAATAAGCCGAGAGAACATACCCTTAAACTTAAACATTGTTTAATTTTATATCTGAGATTTGAGTAGCTGCTATAAAGGGAAAAAGCTGGGTGAACATCCTGAAAGTGTAGAAACTCTATGATTTTTTTGTTTTGCAAGCACTTCTATTCTTTTAATGAGATTTATTGTTTTGTTCATACACAGCAGTGGTTCTACTTAAAAACTAAAAAAAATCGTAATGTCTAAAAAAATAATGTGTTATACTAAATAAAAATTGACACTTATTTGTGCTCTAAACTGGCACATCTAATATGTTCAAGATATTCTTTCTATTCTTCAACTTGATCTATCACCCACATTACATACTATACTTACTGTATATTACAGTGTGGAACTATATCCAAACCCTTATATGTCTCCATGACCAATTTGTGCACTCTCTGTTCTTAAGAAATAATAAGTGTAAGTAGAACAAGGAGTGCAAAAAGCACTATTATTTTTCATTGACCTTGTGAGGTCTGTATGACCCCCGGTTAACGCTTTTTCTAAGCCTTCCTTTTTCATTCTTGAAGTATAGTTAGAGCGTATCCTTACTTTCATGATATAACTTTTCAATATGGTACTATATACACTAACTGTAATCCTCAGTAATATGTAGTATACAATATTTCCCTTAAAGTATTCTATATAACTCTTACAATGTAATATAATTTAAGTATTTAAATATTATCATAATGTTTAAAGTGTTATAGGAAATATGGCAAAAATTAGCAAAAATATAAAACCCTTCTTCTACTATTTGTAGATATTATATTGCCCATATTCAAAAAGCTAACATAATTGTTTATAAAAGCTATGTATGAGGCACATACATATATGGCGTTTGTGCTCCCCATTTGTGGTATTTGTCGGAATAACTTGATAAATTTATCCTGACAGATGCTGCAAAGGGATAGTTACTTGGGTATAGAGTTCTTTAGGGCAAACCTACTCTGAATTTTACCATGTTTGCCCTATTTACTTAACATATACTCTTTGTGAATTTGACACAAAAGCGTGGTTTCCCCTTCTCCACTGGTCTACCATGCTTTTCTGTTTGATGCAGAAACTGAATACATTTGGTTTAAAGGGCAAGTGTAGTCCAATTTGGACTACGTTTGCCTTATAGGACTCTATGGCACTGTCACAATCTTGATGCAGTGATGGAATAAACTAATAATGGTATTCTGATGGATAGCACAAATGGGGTGCACAAATATTACAGTTGAAACCAGAAGTTTGCATACACTATATAAAAAAAACACATATGCATGTTTTTCTCACTCTGACATGAAATCAAAATAAACCTTATCTGTTTTAGGTTAGTTAGAATTACTAAAATTATATATATTTGCCAAATACCAGAATAATGAGAGATAATTTTTAAGGCATTTTTATTATTTACTTACTTCATTAGTATTTGGTAGCATTGCCCTTGTATAACTTGGGTCAAAAATGTTGGATATCCTTCCATAAGCTTCTCACAATAGTTGGTAGGAATTTTGACCCACTCCTCCTGAGTCATGTTTGTAGGTTGTCTTGCTTGCACCTGCCTATTCAGCTTTCCCCATACATTTTCAATAGGATTGAGGTCAGAGCTTTGTGGTGGCCAATCCAAAACATTGACTTGGTTATCCTTAAGCCATTTTGTAACCAGTTTGGTAGTATCCTTCGGGTCATTGTCCATTTGGAAGACCCATTCCCGCCCAAGCCTTAACTTCCTGGCTGATGGCTTTAGTATTGCCACACAATCTTTCCTCATGATGCCATCTATTCTGTGAAGTGCACCATCCCTCCTGCAGCAAAACAACCAAATAACATGATGCTGCCCCCCATTTTCAAGTTGGAATGGGTTTTTTTAGGCTTCAA
>JAODAL010036571.1:0-41498 GCA_025379985.1 Phyllomedusa bahiana | reverse complement strand
ATTTTAATTCAGCTTCCCCAGCCTGTTTGGGTGTAAAATGAAGGTGTTGTTGCTTCCCATAGACTTTAATGGTTCGATCATAATTCTACTGGGGACCTCGAATATCTTGTCGATGATGGTCGACTATCCCCAATCGACCGATGCGATGGCCCAAAACGAAATCGCCAAAACTGAGTAATAATGGCGGGGGCCTAATTTGTTTTGGGCTGTAGGGGCCTGAAATGGTTAATGATGACTTTAGGGCAGACGGGCTGTGACGATGTTAATAGATGAGTGATAAAATGTTATTTCAATTGTGAAAAAGATTGCTACAGTTTATAGTCAGTGACATGGAAAACCGGGGAAACAACATCGTCAGAGTTCCACGCTTGTTTCTTTTTTTTTAAAATGTCAAAGATCCTCATTCTCGGGGGGAAAAGAGGAAAGTTTGTCGTTATCACCCCCCCCAGCGTGCTGAATTTTCGTTCCGGATAGCGCTGGATGGGGGCAGGATAAAATTCTAGGGATGCGAGCCAGCTCAGGGCCAGTCATCCAGTTTGGACCCCCAGATTTTGAAGGGGGTCCAGAAAAATCCAAAACATTGGGGTTGAGCTGCAGGACTCTGGCCCATGTTTAAAGCGATCTCTGTGTGTCTAAATGTTGCCCTACCTTGCGGTGTTCATGGGGTTCCTTTTGGTCAATGAGACTGTTTTAAAAATTTCCTGCTTTTCTGTCAATTTGTGTGGGTGGAAGGAAAGTGCTCTTTTTTGTCTTGTTCTGGTAAAGGAGGGTGGCCACCCGAAAATCGTTTTTATTTTGATTGCTTTGTTGGTGGATTTTGCTGTAATTTTAGCACCCAAAGCAAAAATGTGTGAGTGCTCCCCAAAAAACCTCCCAAAGCCTCGGGGTCGAGGGGCACTAACCGTAATCCTCCTTTTTCCTTCTCCTGTCTCACCCTAAAACCCTGTGCCAAACCTCTTTATGGGGGTTCTAGTTTTATTTCATTTCCTATTTTAGGGGGGGGGGGGGGGGGGGGGGGGGGGGGGGTTTTTTAGGAGGGTGGCCCTTTTGGGCTGCATCTGTTGCTACCCCCTCCTCAATCACTGTCGGATCTGCTGCCCAGAGTGTCTAACACTTGTTCAGTAAAAATATGACCACAATTTGGTCATGCTGCCCAAAGCTCCTTTAACTGATCATTTTGGTGGCCTCTTCAAAACTGTCAAGGATGGTGCAGAGATCCTTCATCTGCCTCCACACTCTATGGCTCAACACCCCGAGGTCCGCACCACTGCTCTTGAGGCCATGCGACACTTCATACTGCATAATGGCATTACGCGACGGCCACAATCGCTGGAACATGTGGAGGGTGGAATTCCAGCCTGTTGCCACTTCAACAATTAGACAGTTGATGGGGAGGCCCAGATCATGCTGCAACGCTGCCAGTCGTGCCGAAGCAGGGTGCAAATGCAGGAAGTGTGAGCTAAGACCTCGAGCATTCCTCAGCAGACAGTCAAGACTCGGGTAGCGCTTGAGAAATGTCTGCACAAACAGGTTAAGGACATGTGCCAGGCAAGGGATGTGCGTAAGTCTACCGATTCTAAGGGCAGCAAGGATATTTCTTCCGTTATTGCACACCACTTTGCCTAGCGCTTAGCAGCCAGCTGCTGGTCGGTCTGAGTGCACAGAGTCATCCACAGCTCTTGACCTGTGTGTTGACAGTCTTCAAGACAGATTAATTTCAGAACGGCCTGGTTTCTCTTGGCACGTGATGCTACCATTGGAGGTTGGGGCCTGGACTCTTCACCATCCCTGCAGTATGGAAGAGTGTCTGCCGAGCCTGAGACCCATCACCAGAGGCACTGTGATCCACCCAACTCACCCAGTGAGCAGACAGTGAGATGTAACACCCTTGACCGTGCTTACTAGTCCATGTGTCTGTAGTGAGATGGACTTTGGTAGACAAAGATGCAGCCAATGCACTGAAGATCTTATCTGCAACGTGCGGGCCATGGCAGGGACAGATTTTCTGGCAAACAAAGGCCTGCTCAGCATCTGATGTTGAGGGTATGCCACGGCCATGACTTGGCGGAACCCAACTGCGTCCACCAGGCGGAAAGGCAATATTTCCAAGGCCAACAGTCTGGCAATGCCGATATTCAGGCTTTTGGCTTTGGGATGGCTGGGGTGAAAGCGTTTCTTCTGCATCCATAGCTGGTACACAGAAGGTTGGGTGGTGGACTGGTTGCTGTACGGCACGCAGTTGACAATGGTGCAAGGGGAAGGTGTAGACTGTGTTGCTGGTGGTGGGAATCAGCCAACAGTGTCTGGGATTGGGGATGGTGCTTGTTCATGTTGCTCCGGCACATTGGCAGCAGAGGACCGCTTGGTCTTGGAAGTGGCAGAGCAGGAGGAGGCCGAAGATATCACGGTGGTTGTAAGCCCAGGATGTGTGTAGCCTTTTTTCTCCAAGTGACTCTTCCACAGCAATTCATGCTTTACATGCATGTGCCTGTTCATGTCGTGGTGTTTAAACACTTTAGAGTATTTCCTCTACTGACGCGTTGATGGCAAATCCGGTATATGATGTCACTTGGTGAATCAGAGGATTGATTGAAAAAGGCCCAGGCCTAGTAGCGATGTTCCCACTGCCACCACTGACCACAGCTGGCGGACTAATGTCAGCGGACTTGTGCGACCACCCTGTCCCTTTCTGAGGCCGGACCCGCACTGACACTACCCCATCATCCTCCTCTTCCACTGATGATGCACTTGCCATCTGCTTCTCAACAGACCACGTTGGATCCGCAATGTCATCATCATCACAGTTGACTTCCTCTTCCTGACAGTCTACATCCTCAAGCTGCAGGCTAGAAGCCACAGGCACTGCAAGGCATTGCTGATGGCTCGGGATTTCTGCCGATGGACCAGCTTCCTTCTCCTTCTCTGAGGGCAGCAGAAATTGGGTGTCAGAGCAGACAAAATCATCCTCTTTGCCCTCTTGATCTTTTGAAATGCTTTCTGACCACAATCGCATTGTGTGATCAAAGAGCTCTTCAGAACATGGATTATCTGGAGCAGTCTGTATATTGGGTGACATTTGGCCTTCAGGTTGGATCGATGATGATGATGACATTTGTGCCCTTGAATGAGAGGAAGAGGAGGTAAAACTGCTGGATAAAGGGTGTGTTAACCACTGAAGAACAGATTGGCGGCGATCTTCAGTAATGAGAACCACAGAGAACCGACTAAGCGATGACAGGCCTGACGATCCTGCGATTTATGATGTGCTCGCTTGTGTGTTGTTCGGAGGACTGGAAGGAGTGCCTTGTGTCATACCTCTAGCTCCACACCCTATGCCTATCCTTGCTCACTTACCACCTCTAGTTTGCTCCATGTTAAAAAAGATAAATATTAAAAATGTAAAGATTTGTTGATGGTCTCTTATTGAAGAACTTTACACCAAAGACTGCAAATCACAACTTCTCTTGAATCCCTATATTTTGCAAATAGGATTAGAAATAGAATTCTTTCAATAGAATAATTGGGGAATGGGGTTTAAAAGGAAAAAAATTCCCTTTCAGAAAAACAGAAATTCCCCAAAGTTGAAATCCATTTTTGAACCCCTTTTTAAAATAGGATTAGAAATAAATTTTTCAATAGAATTTTTTGTTGAAGGGGCCCCTTTTTGGAATAACCCAAGGAGCAAAACACCCAAATCCCCAACTTTTTTTGGGAACCCCAATTTTTTTGCAACTACAAATAGGATTAGAAATAAATGTTTTCAATAGAAAAAACTGTTTTAAAAGGGGGTCTTATGGAAAACCCGGGCGAAAAACCCAAAAATTACTCCATTTGTTGAACCCCTAAAATTTTTGCAACTACAAATAGATTAAAAAATTTAAAATTTTTTTCAAAATAGAAAAAACTTTTGAACGGGTTTCAAATGGAATAACCCTGGAAAGCAAAAACACAAATCACTATTTGGTCAAAAAAACCCTAAATTTTGCAACCAGCAAATAAAATAGAAAAAAAATTTTTTTTCAATAAAATCTTTTAAAAAGGGGTCTTATGAAAAACCCCGGCATAAAACAGCAAACCCACAACTTTTCTGGGATCCCTAAAATTTTGAAAACAACAAAAAGGATAAAAATAGAATTTTTTCAATAGAAAAACTTTTAAAACGGGGCCCTTAAGGAAAAACCCCCGGGAAAAAAAAACAGAAAATCAAAAACGGGTTTATTTAACCCTATATTTTTTGCAACCAGCAAATAAAATTTAGAAATAAAATTTTTTTTCAATAGAATATTTTTAAAACGGGGTCTTATGGAAAAAACCCCCTGGCAAAAAAAGAAAATCACAACTTTCTAAGGACCCCCTATATTTTGAACTTGTTGAATGGGGAGCTAAAACCTTTTCTGCTCAAGTTTAGAAAAAAATTTAAAATTTCGCTAAAAACACTTTTTTATAGGAAATCAAAACCCTCAACCAAAAGTGGTATCCCATGAACACTCACAAGAGGGTTTCCCAAAGATTTTAAATCATGGGGGGGTTTTTTAAAAAATTTTCAAAAATTGTTTTCCCTCAAAACTAAACAAAAAGGACTTCAAAATTCCCCACAGCACACAAAAAAGGGTTGGATTTTGGGAAATTTTTAAAAGCTTTTTTAAAAAACCTGAAAATCAAAAGGGTTTTATAAACCCCATAAAACTTTACAGGGCCAGACGGGGAAAAAAATCACCCAAAGGCAAAAGCCTCCTGGGACGAACAGGGGGGTTTTTAGAAATCCCTTCTGTTCACCCATAGCCCTGCTTGTGCCACGCAGTTCAGGCGGGGGCCGTGATGGCTGCATGGTGGGGTCTGTGACCCGGCCATCAGCCGTGTGGCGGGGGGCCCCCCTATCGGGGGAAAATATCCGACCTTTGGGGGCCCCCTGTACGTGCGCCGGGCCAACACTCGGGGCCCCCCGGGGGGAAAACCCCCAAACCCCCTCGTCGGGCACTCCGACCCGGGCCTCCCCCCCGGACCCCCTTTGGGGCCCCCCGGGCAAATCCCCGGGTTTTTTTCTTGGGAAGCCCGGGGCCCTGGACGTTATTAAAAAAAAACGCCCCGGAAAGAAAAACACACCTGTTTTTTTTTCGCTCGATTTCTGGCACTGGGGGGAATTTAGGAACTTGAAAAAACCCCACCTTTAAATTAATTTTAAAATATTAGTAAAAAAAAGACAGGACTCAAAAAATTTTTCCCAATGACAGAAACTGCATTTTTAACCCCCTTAGGCTATGCCCTACACCCCCCAAAAGGTTTTCCCAGTTTTTCCCTGTGGCTTTTTTTTATTTAAAAACCTTTTTTCACATAGACTCCCTGAAAAAGGCCCAAAAAAAACCCAAAGCCAAAAAATTTAAAACAAAAAGAAAAAAAACTTTGTGGGAAAAACCCAGCTGTTTTGGGAAAAAAAAAATTGACAAAATACTCAATTAAAAGCGGTTTTTTTTTTTGGGGTTTTAAACACTTTTTTTGCCCCTATTTTGTGCCCCTAGTTTTTAAAAACCAGAAATTCCAAAGCCAAGATTTCAGCCGAGTGATGAAAAGTAGGCCAAACGGGAACGGAAAGCAGTACAAATGTGTTCTCCTGTGGACAAATCTGGTTTTAATTGGGTCCCCATTTAAATTTTTCAAAAAAACAAACCGGTTTTAGGAAAGGGTTTTCTAGCACAGGAGAACATGTGTTTAATTAACTTTTTTTAGGGAAACCCTTTCCCCAAAAAACAAAGGGTTGGGCTAAATGGACAACTCCTTTAAGCAAATTTAACCCTAAAAAAAAAATTTTTTAATAGATTTTGATTGCTCCAAATTTTAAAAACTACCCTTTAACTTTGGGTACCAAGGGGGACAGGCTTCGAAAAATTAAAAAACACTTCCCCAAAGGGCCTTTAAAAAGGGGGTTTTTGTAAAAAAAAAAAAATGCTTTTTTGGTTTTGGGGGGGGGGGGGGGCTTTAAAAAAAGAAAAAAAAATAAAAAAAAACTTTACCTCATGAAGGCCCAAAGTTCCCTTAACCCAAAGCCCCTGCCCCCCTTTTTGCTGGTGACATTAAGTTTTTATTGATCAGGTACAATTCCCGCCGATCAGGGCCTTAGCAGTCCCTGTGGGTGTTTATCCCGAAAGAGAAACCCGTAATTTGACTATGGTTTTTAGATAACCGGTGTGTGTGGACGCTAAGGGCGAGAACCTGGGAGCAAGGCAGAACTGGGGATTTTTAAAGGGTTTTTTAACAGGCCCCCCAACTAACAAAAATATTTTTAACTAATGGGGGCCCGTCTTTTTGGTGATTGACTAAAGTGTCCCGTGACCAATGAAATTACATTTTTTAGGGGAAAGCCCGGGGGAGGAAGGAAAATGGAAAAACCTTCAGAGAAATTTTTCACAAACTTTAAGGGCCCATTTACTAAAAGACAATTTTTTTTAAAAAAATTAAAAGGAAAAGGGCAAATTTTTAAAGGGAAAAGGAAACTCTCGCATTTTTTTTTTTCTATTTAAAAAACCAAAAAACCCTGACAAAAAAACATTCTTTTCCCTTTTTTTCCCCTTTTTTTTGTCTGATTGGGGAGATTTCCCCCAATTTTTGAGGTCCCGTATATGATTGTGGGGACAAAAAAATTTTTTGCCTTCACTGCTTTTCCAAAAACAATTTTGAAAAGTTTCTTTTTTCAGCAGCTTTAGCACAAAGGGGGGCCTTAAAAAAATGACTCAGTCCCCCTTGACTTTTTAAGTAAGGGATTCCAAAACAAAAGCTCTTTGACCTGGGGAAAAAGTCAATTTTTCACGAGAAGGAGAGGGAAACGGGGACAAAACCCTATTGTACTGTTTGGGTCCTTTGGGTAATTATAAAAACATAGGTGTCTCCTTTTTCGGTAACCCTGCCCTTTTTTCCCGATAATGACAAACCCACTGAAATCCTTTCCTTTCCCAAAAAAAAAGGTAAGACTATTATTAGGGTAGGTTTGGGCCACAAAATGAAAACCCGCAAGACTTAAGAATTATTAAACAAAATTGAAAGTGATATGGAACTTTTAAAGGGCATGTACAAAAACGGGTTTTTTTTCCCCCGGGGGGATTGGAGCCGGAACCTGCGCGGCCCGGATTTGCGCTTCAGTACGGCTAAAAAATCCGTCCCGTCCCCATTAAAGGTTAAAAACCACAATTCTCAAAGAACTATGGATTCGCTCCCCCTTCCCCCCTTTTGGGAAAGAATCCGCCGCGGGGGGGGGGAAAGTGACATGCACATTATTTTCGACCGTAAAGCACCGTAAAAAAATGCATTGGGCTAATGAGGGGGGCCCGGAGGGGAGGGCCCCCCCCCGGGCCCCCCCGGCGGAGCGCTCCCCCGTCCCCGTCCCCCCCCCCCTTATTCCCAAACCGTAACTGCGGGGGAAATTTCCGGGCCCCAAATTTCCTTTTAATAAGCCGGTGTAAAACGGGCCCAAAAAAAACCAAAAATTTCCTTTAAAAATTTTTTTAACATAAAAATTGAGTTAAAAAAGAATAGTGTTGACCCATTACGTTTTGGGTAACGGGCATCGGGGGGGTAGTGAAAGTCCCGGGCCCTCATTTGATAAGGTTTTTTTGATAGTGACAGTCGATTATTAGGCCCCATGACCCCTTTAAAATCCCATGGGGGAAACAACAACACCTTCATTCTTACACCCCAAACAGGCGGGGAAGCTGGAATTAACATCCACAACAGTCAAATGGATACGTGGGTACATTTTTAGGCAAACCTTTGGTTATAAAAGCCACGAAAAAAAAACAACCAAAACCCTTCCCTATCCCTGTCTGTACCACAGCAGGACCCTTAAAACCCCCATCACCCCAAATTTTAAAAAATGCTAGAAGGCGTATGATTTTTAAAAAATCATCCCTTCTTGAACTGGGCATTTAATAACCCGTCCCCGGGAAAGCAGCAAAAAAAAATTTTTCCCAAAACCCGCATGACCCCCCCAAAATTTTAAAAGTGCCGGGAAAAAGGAGTTTTCAAACCCCCAATTTTTTTTTCACTGGACCTTGACTATACCTGCCGGGGCCCCAGCATGAGCCCCAAACCTGCATGACCCCAATTAAAAAAAAGCCGGAAAAAAGGGGTCCCCTTTTAACCAAACCCTTTTTGTTTCACAGGACATTGACTATCCCGTCCTGGGCCCACAGCAAGAGCCCCCAAACCCGCATGATCCCCAGATTAAAAAGGCGGAAAAAGGAGTCTTTCAACCACCATTTTAGTTTTACTGGACATTGACCCATACCCCGTCCCCGGGCCCCCAGCAAGAGCCCCCCAAACCTGCATGACCCCCACATTTAAAAAGTGGCCCAAAAAGGTCTTTCAACCCCCATTTTAGTTGAACTTGGGCATTGACTACACCGGTTTCCCGGGCCACCAAACATACCCCCAAAACCCGCATAAACCCCCCGATTTAAAAAGTGCCGGGAAAAAGGGGTCTTTTTCCCCCCCCATTTTAGTTGAAAATGGAAAATTGACTATGCCCGTTTCTGGACCACAAACATGACCCCCCAAAACCCCCCTGATCCTTTCTACATGCTGAGACGACATTTGTGGCCGGATGGGAGGACGAGGAGGTTTAAAACTGCTAGAAGCAGTTTCATTTTAAACCCCTGAAGGACAGATTGGTTTACGAAGTTTTTGTTACTTAATTCACAGGGGCCCCGACCCAGCGATGACAGGCTGAAAGGGCCCGCAACGTAGGGTCCGCTGGCATGCGTTTTTCCCCCACACTTTGGGAAAGGGGAAACCTTTTCCCCGTACCTCTAAATTTCCCTGTGCTAACCCAAACCCTTTTTTTGCCCCGCTTTCCCCCTGCATTTCGCTCCCTGGGGGAGAAATATAAAAATTTAGAAGGAAAGGAATAGTTTTTTGGGAAAATCCCCTTAATTTAAAAAACGGCAAATCACACTATTCTCAAATCCCTCTAATCAAAACAAAATTGCTGGATTCAAATTTAAACCCGCAAGGGTCTATCAACCCAAAAAAGGACTGGGAAAAAAATGCAAAAAAAAACATACTTTTTATGTTTTCGATAATACACGGGATTTTTTTCACCTTTCAATTCACCTTTTGGGGACTATAGAATTGCCCGTTTTAAAAGATTTAAAGTGGGTCTGCGTAATGAACAAAGCTGTCCGCAAAAGTCAAAAAACAAAAGTATCTGTTTTTTGTTTTCGTAAAAATTTCACGGGATTTTTTGCACCTTTTTAATTCACCCCGTGGGGACTATAGAAAGCTGTTTAAATTTACGTGGATGCCCGCGTCAAAGGGAAAAAAGCTGGGGGCGCAAAAATCAAAAAACCCCGTAAACTGTTTTTTTTTTTTCGTATAATACACGGTATTTTTTTTTTCAACCCTTTTTCACCTGTGGTGACAAAAGAATTGCTTTTTTTAAAAAATTTTCGGGAAAGCTGCGTCAATGAACAAAGCTGGGTCGCAAAAGTAAAAAAAAACGTATCTGTTTTGTTTTTCGTATGATACAAAAAAGGGAAATTTTTGGCCAAAAAACAACCTGTGGGTTACAAAATTGCTGGATTTTAATTTAACTGCAAGGTGGATATATCAAAAAAAGGGGGAATGGTAAAAATTTAAAATAAAACCTTTTCTGAAATTTTAAACTGAAAATAAAATGGAAATTTTGCACCTAACAAAGAGACCTCAGTTTACAAAAATGAGTTACCAAAATAAGTTCAGGCTGCCCAATTTTCCAGGAAAAATTTCAATAGCAAAAAATGGGTTTAAAAAAAAAGATATTGCAGTGCAATGTCTAACCCCAAGGGCCCTTGGGGAACTTTTTCCAGTGTTTTTCCTTTAAAAGATAGAGCTTGTCTGTGTTCGCCCGTGGGGGGCCCCCCCCCCCCCCGCCCCCTTCCCCCCACTTTACAGCGGTAGATGCTGCTTTAAAATTGTCTAGCTAACTACAATAAATCTTGAAATGTCTAATGTAACGAAATTGGAAGGATCACAGCTAATAGTAGAGGTTTCTCTGTGCAGAAATAGACTAATTTCGCTGAGCTGTTTGGCCACAGGCAGAGCGCACGTCCTATTCCTATGAGACGCTGAGAGACACTAAGGCTGAACAGGAAACGCTGTTCTATGTAATACGAGGTCATGTGATTTTTCCAGCCAATCGCAACCATACACATCCCAGTCATGACGTCGCACACACATCTCACCCTGCTCTATTCTGTAATCTGATTTGCTGGCCGCCAAAATTACAGGAAGCGCCGAAAATGGCGCAATCTTAATAGATGATGCACAGATTTTAACCTTAATTATCGCATGATCTGAAAATTTCGATCACCATAAAAACCTTGCCGATTTCAACTTTGTCGATAAAAATCGCTCAACACTAAACAAGAAGTCATTTTTTGATTACACATTTCCTTTAATCTTGTGTGTGAACACACTTAAAGGGAACCTGTCACGTAGATTATGCCACCCTTGCTGAGGACAGAACTAGCTAGTGGCAGACAGTCTGTTTCCAGTGTTGTGTCCCTTATTCTGTAAGGTGCAGTAGTTTTAGAGTAGTCAATACTCAAATCTGCAGTTTTAAGCCAGAAAAGAGTCCAGCTTATTCATGAGCAGGTGTTAGTTCCACCCACCAAAAGATAGCCCCGCCCACCTGGCAGTTATTCACCTGTTTCTACCTATTCAAGGTAATAGGTTAATGAGGTTGGTGTGGCTAGCTTCACGTGGGTGGGTCATAAATTAAATGGACTCTTTTCATGACTCTTTCCTGGCTGAAAACTGCAGATTTGAGCATTAAATGCTCTGAAACTACAGCATCGTACAGAATAAGGGATACAGCACTGGAAACAGCATGTCTGTCACTAGCTTGTGCTGCCCTCAGCAAGGGTGGCATAATCTATGTGACAGGTTCTCTTTAAAGGGTTTTCTCACTACAGGGATTGCTTTTTATGTTAAAGATCTTGCAAAAACAAGTCACTTTGCAACATGTGTCCATTAACAGTGTCCTACCTATTCCTAGATATCCCCTCTTATATGGGCTGCATCAGCTCCTCAGGTCACTATAGCTACAGACCTGTTCAATTTCCCTTGATAGACTGCCAACACTGGTTCCTATAGCTACAGACCTGGGTTCTATTGCAGCATAGTAGAAGCCAGTAAACACACCCCTGAATTCAAAATGAAAGCAAGACAACAGGACTGAGGTAAAATTAATTGATGTAGTGAGACAACCCCTTTAAAGGGGTTGTATCGCTACAAAGATCATGTCTCAGATTATGGGGACAGAAAAATAAGCACTTTTGTAATTGGGTTGCATTACCTCAGTCACTTGGTTTAGCAGATATGAGCTTTTCTATGCATCTGTGTTCTATTTCTGCTGCTGCTGGTGAGGACACGCCCCTAGACACACACCCTGCACTGTGATTGGCTGGCTGACATTTCATTCAGCCTGTTGGGATACGCCCCCAGACAGAAAAAGCCCCACACACGCCCCTGTGCTGTGATTGGCTGCTCCCACACTTTGTAATTACTCCCCTCTGACTTTTAAAAAATCGATAGGGGAAACCAAGTCTGCTATCTCTATCTAAATCCCCCCACTCTAGGGTGAATGATCTGGGCAATTACTGGCTCACATATCACAGATCCACTCATATAACAGAGTCTTATACAGGCTCCTACCTGTTAACAGGGGGAGAGAAGGGTAGGAGGGCAGTGTGCATTGCTCCATATAACACAGTAAGACAGACTGCTGTGTGGTAACAGGAGGGAGGGAGGGGGGCAGTGTGCATTCCTCACATGTGTTTCATCATTTTCAGCTGACTTATAACGCTTTCAGCAGAGCAAGGAGCTTGTGGAGTCAGCCTGAAGCTCTGTAGACACATGAGCAGCATGCAGGCGGCTGGATGTGCTCTGCAGACATCCTTCTGCTTCCACTGCACAGTCAGAATGATGATGTCACAGGTCTTCAGTGAGGGGAGACATGCCTCCTGGGAGGGGAGAGACAAAGCCTCTGAGAGGAGAGACTGGCCCCTGGATTTCAAATTCAGTCTCAGAGAATTAGCTGACCAGCATGAACAGTTCAAACGATACAAACGATTATACTTTAAGTCTAATATTACATAGATTCTGTATATGGTGGAAGTGCATTTCATTGAACCATTTAAACCATTGGAAATATTAGTATATGAAGCATTCCCCTTGAGCCACTGTTTTCAGTTTTTTTTAAAAGAAAGCACAATCCAAGATATGGTACCCAAACTGTTTCATATTGTGCCCCACTTTGGCCAATATGAGCTGAACTGAACAGTGTCATTATTTCTAACGGGTAAAATGTTTACATCCTTCATTCTATGGTTTATGCGCACAGCAAAAGTTTACAAATTACTGCAACTGGCCATTACTTTAATGAACAGTTTTCCAATCTCGTAGACTACTAAAGCCAATCTCACATTTTCATCTGTACAGAAAATAATTCATATGCCAAGTAATAAGTATATTACTCCATAGAAAGACATAGGGGGATATGTATGAAAAGGTCTAATACTTTCTTTGTTACCCCGAGCAACCATTCAGAGCGCCCCATTGTTTTCAGAACGCTCTATGAAATGAAAAGGGTGCACTGATTGGTTGCTATGGGCAACAAAAAAAAGTCTTAGACCTAGAAAGTTTTCATACATGTGGCCCCCAGTTTCAATTAGTGCTTTTTCAATAGAAATAGAGGTAATTCGTAATACAGAGGCAGAATAAGCAAGCAAAAACTGTCACAAATATAGATTTGAAGCCTAATTTGCTAACTGGTCAAATGTATTGACTGGAAAGGCTCAGTCATAATTAAAATTTAGAATGAACAAGATATTTTTGGTACTTGTTAACTATGGTTACTAATTGCATCAGTATTTCCATTCCAACTATGTATAGAATAAGAAAAAAAAATCAATTACAGTATGCATTATTGAATGCATTATTGAATGCATTGCACAGAATGTATCTCTTCTAGATGAGCTAAGAGTAGATTAGCTCTAGATTGAAGATAAAATTTAGTATTCAACAGCCAATGCTAACCATAGTTCAAAGGTTTCTATGTGATTAGAAATCTACTATATGGCTGCTTTATTGGGGCTCTAGAATCCTCACCTGAAGAGATCCTACCACCTCTTGATAGTAGTAAAAATACTCCCCATGCTATTTGCTGGCAGTTTCCTACTTTTGGGCTGCAAAGATGCCAGATATCTGGCGCAGCCCTGTTCATACAAACATGACAAAATATACTGTTTAATGGTGCCATTGACTGTACCAATTGTACGTAATACCGCCACTGAAATTCTGTGATACTATTCTGTTAATACCAAATGAGTCGACTTTTTGTTATGTTTTAGTACTACAGCACCATTTTCTGTGACCAATAACTATGTCGTTTTTCTCATTTATGGAGTGTGGGCTAATTTTTTGCATCATGAAGTACAGTTTTTATTGCTGCTATTTTGGGGACGTAAAATTATCTACAGAATGCAATTTTGGCAGTGGGAATTTTCTTTCCTTATACAGTGTTCATTTTAAGGGATAAATGATGTTATATTTTAATAGATCAGACATTTAAGGTTGTGGCAATACCAATTATGTGCAGCAGTTTTATTTTTTGATTTGTAAAATGGCAAAAAGAGGATGTTTTAAACTTTTAGGGCAACATGTATGAATGGGACTTCAACAGTTTTCTAGTGTATTTTGAGCCAAAAAACTGTTGTAGCCCTGTCCGACAGATGAATGAATAGTCGTAAAGCAAAATTTGCTGCAGTCTGAACTAGATACTACACTTTTGAATGCGACAAAAATGTGCCATGTTTGGTGCAGAACTGCCAAATAAACCTATACCATGCCTAAGACAAAGATTGGCAAGTAACATTCTTTTATACATACTGGAGGGAGGCTGCTAGTGGAGGTAACAGAAGGAAATTGCTTAAGGAGCAATTTGAAATGTGTAGTATTGTACTGTACTGAAGTGCCCTATACCCAAAGAGAGATGTAACCATACCTCCCACCGATTTGGGCAGGACAGTCCCGATTTGGGACCAATGTCCCACCGTCCCAGTACAGCTGGGAGGAATCACGATTTTTCAGGATGTCCCAGGGATCCAGGGATTGTGCCCTGAATCCCCGGGATTGCGCTGTGCAGTTCACTGTATACGCGTCTGCGGGACGAGCAAACAGTGTCCGCAGTCACTGGCCGCCTGTCAGAGTGCTTCTCTCCTTCACAGGCGGCCAGTACAGGGGAATAGGGGCACAGGAGAAGTGTCATAAAGCTCTACCCTGATGTCACTGGCTGCAGGGGACTAGCCACTCCCCCTCTGTTACTCTGTTCAGTGTAAGGGTAAGTTCACACGGCTTAATTGCGGGGCGTAATTACGTCCCACAATTACGGCGGGTCTTCGCGAGCTCCCGCGATATGGGGGGGCCGGCAGCCCACCGGCCCCATAGACTATCATTACTAGCGGCGCATATTCGCCGCTAGTCATTGACATGTCTCTTATCTCCCCCCGCGGCATATTGTGCGAGCGGGGAGAGGAGGCATAATCCATAGTTTTGTATGAGAACTGTGGATTACCGTAATGACTGGGATGTATCTCGGCCCGTATTGAGCGTAGAACAGCACGAAATATGGGCCGATATACCTCCCAATTTCACCCGTGTGAACATAGCCTAACTACGGGGCAGAGAGAGCAGCAGAAGAAGCAGAGGGAGGTAAGTAACAATCCCTCACCCCTGGCCTCCCTTTCCTTGCCCCCCCACTCGACGCCCCTCCCCATTCACATTCCTGATCCCCCTCGACCCCCTCCTCTCTGACTCACTCGTCCCCCAAACCTCCATTCCCTACCTGACCCCGCCACTCAGCCCCGCTCCCTCCCTGAACCCCCCTCTCTCCCTGACCCATTCCCCACACACCCATCCTTCCCACCCAGCCCCCCCATACTGTTTCCCTCCCTCCCCCAAGGCTTACCCAGCTTTCCCATCTGGGAAAGTTGAGTAGCACCCATCCCTCACAGCAGGCACCCAGCTTTCCTGGACAACTGCTGGTGAACCATGTCACCCAGCTTTCCCAGATTCTGAATAACCTATCCAGCATGTGTGAAAGCTGGGTGAAATCCTGCCACATTAGGCATTCAGGAAAGCTAGGTGCTTGTGTGGGTGATGGGTGCCATGCAGCTTTTCAGGGTGCTGAATAGGCTATAGGATTTTTATTCCACTTTATCCCAGTGATAGTAACGCTGGGATCTGGAAAACGCCTCTCCATTAATATTGCTTGGGCTTGGTGTCAACCAGCGGTGTTTCTTGTCACCCCAAGGCTTACACTAACCCCATGTCACCATTACCCCAGTAGTCAATGCACCAGGGGTACCGAGAAAAGCCGGTAACCATCAGAAGTGGACCCTCTAATGTGATAGTCTGCTTCTGGGGTGGCTGCAGGCTGGTACTCTTAGAATGGGAAGGGACCAGTATCGATGGACCGTCTCATTATGATAGTATCAAGCTGCAGCTGTCGGTCTTCAATACTTCGCAAGGTAGATATAGGGCATCATTTATCAAAACCGTGTCTAACAGTAGACTTTCTCTGCTGACTATAGCAACCAATCAGAGCTCAGCTGTCATTTTCCAGAGTCATTTGAGAAATAACTGCTAAGCTGTGATTGATTGTTATGGGCAACAAAGACAATTTTTTAGTTCGACAGTTTTGATAAATCTGGCCCACTGGGCGCAAAAGTAAAGCATGGAAAGTGTTTCCACCGAATAGCTGGCAGTGGCCTTGGAGGTGAAGGAGTTACTGGGAAAACTTAAAATGGCAATTTGTTAATTTTGCCCATTAGAATAATTAGTGAATATATACGAGCGAGCAGCAAATTTCGATTTTTCACACCAAAGGAGACTGTCAGTATGCTCCAGCTTTTTAATTGGCCTTTTAAACAAACTCCTCATTTATAGCAAAGCTGTGAATGTCTTGCCCTTTTCGCTTATCTTCATTCTTGCTGAGACGCAGCGGCAGACCTGCATTGCCCTGAATGCATAAGTGACTTTCCTAGAGTATTATTAATAATATCACGGGTGCATTGCTGATCTTTTCATATCAAGATACAGATGTGGGAGCAGGATTTTACACAGACTGTTATGTTCATAGCAAAATAAATAAAATCCCATCAATTGAAGCCTTGTACCTACTGAGACAACAGCAAAGAGACTTTGATCAATTCAGTTTCTAGTAAGGTTGATGTTAAGGTGACCTTACCAGTTGGTTGCTGACTTCCGGGTTGCTCCCGTGGACTCGGGGAACCGGCGCGATCTTTCCAGCTGTATGTACCTCTTATGGAAGCACATACAGTTGAAATTGCTATTGTGGAGCAAAGAGTGAGAGCTCTCTGCTCCGCCGAGTACTCCAAAAGAATGCAAGCTTGCAACCCTCCAGAGTATCCAGCACAGGCGGCGTGGAATGTGTCAGCACGCTGCCTGCGCGGCAAAATGACATCGAGCTGTCTGTGCAGGAGGAAGCCAGAGATCAGCTAGAGCCTTGTCTGAGCAGCGGGGTAGAGAAGTGAGTACTGTTATTTTTTTTATTTTTAATGCTGACCTGCCTATGGGGGAAATATACCTTCCTATGGGAGACCTATACCAGCCTATATTGACTATGGGGGACCTATACCTGACTATGGGGGACCACTACCTGTCTACACTGTCTACGGGGGACCTATGCCTGCCTACCATACAAAATAATGTATCTGCCTACAGACTGTGGGACATTAACCTGCCTACAGACTATGGGGACATATACAGGCCAACAGAATATGGGGGGGCATATACCTGCCTACAGACTGGAGGCCCTATGTACCTATAACCTACCCAGGGGACACATATATCTACCTACTTTATTGGGGCCTATATAGGAACAATAGGTGACTCTCCATCCCCAAATGCAGGCATCCAACTTTCCTATCATAGGAAAGTGAGTCACCAAGCTTTTCTATAGCTTTTCTATATAGATCACCATTACGAATATATAAACCCCCCAGTAGGTAGGTTAAATGAGGATTCTAAAATATTTGTGTGATAAATTGTGCAGGAATGAGTCGTGGCCGGGAGAAGATGTCATGATCGTCTGGGTTGGATGGAGAAGAAAAAAGGAAAGTGAATGACTCCGATCAGAAAAGACCTCACCTGTGAGTCGTTAACTGTAACTGCACTGTAATCAGCTATGTGTCTGCAGATCCGGTGATTGCATGGTTACCTAAACCTATACAGGAACTATGATGGTTTGGTAATGTTCAGTCTGCGCTATATGGTCACTGTATGGCAGTAGCATAGAGTCTGTGTACACTGATATCTACCACTATATAGTCAACTTTTTTGGTGGAAAAATATTGTGATTGTAGTGTTTAGAGTGATTTATGGTTCAGGCACGTTTGGCAAGACACTCTCTTCCAGATCTCCTGGATAGTTGAAGATAGGACTATTCCAACCTCCAGAAAAGCTGGGGGATGCCAAACCTCTGAATTAGCTTTCTTCTAGAGACGGTACACAGTAGGCTGGGGATGTTGTAGAATTGGTAGATGTCGACCCTATTTTGATGTGAAAGGGTGTGTTGGTCTTGATAATAAAGAGGGAGTGGTTCTATGTCGCAAAGTGTTTGAGAGAGACAGATGTTGTAAGTCTTGAGGAATACTTTTGTGACTCCACAAATTTTTCTGGTGTAATGTACCAATCATAAGCTTTATCAGGTAGGTGTTGTTGGGATCGCCTTGCCAGTAGAGCGGTAGGAGCGCTAGCCTTGATTATTTTAGTCTGTTGTAGTGATGAGAACACATGGTTGTAATATATAGCCTATGTAGCAATTATAGGTACTGTCTATGGGGCCCGAAAGTAACGGGGGGGGCACTCAGGTACAAGTGAACATGGCATGAGAGTGACTTGTTCTATTCCTAAGAGGACTTCCTTGTTACCTAGCGCAACCGCAATTGGAGCTCTGCTTTCATTTGATATTGTTGCTGTATGTAAATAGGGGAGCTTTGATTGGTTGCTGATGGCTAACAAAGAAATGTGAGTACCACCTAGAGACAGTTTTTACATTCAAGTTCCTCATAGTTCCTTTATTGTAGGGCTCACAAGTAGGTTTGGTGGTGGTCGCTTTATATAATGGTATTATTTTACAGTTTGAAACCAGAAGTTTACTTACACAGAATATAATAAAGACAACATTTATGCTCATGATGTTTTTCTAAATATCTGATATGAAAAGTCAGAATTAAACCTACCCTGTTTTAGGTGTAAATTAGAAGATTTCCATAGAAATTGAAATGTTGATATTTGCCAATGTGTCAGAATGTCATAGAGAGCGAATTTTGGACTAGAACTGGTGGTAACTGAGCCATGTTGATAGTGTCGCCTTTGCTCGCACCGCCTTTTCAGCTTTGCCCATAACACTTTTTCAATAGAGTGAGATCAGGGCTTTGTGATGACACTCGCTAATACATTGACTTGATTTATTCTTAGCCACTTTGTAAACCATATCCTGTGTCCTCAGATGTAGGATGGGGGGTCTGGGGCCTACAGGGGATGATTGATCTTGGGGGGTCCACCTACTCTTCGTACATGTCCTTTCTCGGACATAATATGCGTGCCATTCTACCACATATACTCAGTGTGCTAAACAGACTGTGTTTTTGTGTCATACAGATTTGCCTTGTGAGATGCACACATTTGCCAGGTCTAACATATCATAGCATGAGATCCTTATCCCCCACAAGCACATTTACAATATCCCTCCGCCTCATACATTATCCCTCGGTCACGTACATCAAAACCTTCTAAAATAAACACTTGCAAGAAGGAAAAGTGTATACTCTATCACAGTTGGGTCCAGGTGAGTTCCTCACTCTTAAAGATCATGGACACATAGATAGCGCTGCCAACTGATACTAGAAGTGCCAATATTACCTATATACAACACCACCATATAGAGACCACCATGTGAGAGGTTAGAGAAAAGCGCAGCTCAGTTATAGTACCCTACAACACCAACACATATAGAGACGACATAGAGGTGAGAACAACCAGCTCAGGTTATAACCCACACCACCGCACAATATAGTTGACAACATAGAGGTCGAGACTACCAGACTAGTGAATATTAATCTACAACACACGCGTCAAGTATAAGAAAACCACATAGAGGGTCATGACGCACCTGCTCAGGTAGATAACCCTAGACAATCACCGCCATATAGACAGACCTAGACATAGAGGGTCTTTGACACCAGAGCGCTCAGGTATAACCTCACTAACACCGCCTAGAGAGACCATACATATGATGTCAGACTCCAGCTTCAGGTATTAACCTACAACACCGTACCAGTATAGAGGACCACATAGGAGCGATCAATCTCTAAAGAAGCTTTATGCTATCTAGCAATACAGGAAAAAACTTTGAGACTCTTCGGTGGTCACATATTTTTATCAACTATGATGTTTTAAGCTGCCCTCGACTTTCAACGTTGATCTCAATGAATCGGGCATTGCTCTATGCCTATCTTATACCTCTCATCGTAGCCAATTCATGGCCTACCGTGTGTTCAACGACCTCCGTATTGTAGTAGCAGTAAAAAATGTATAAAAAACACCACAACCTGCAAGCTGCCCATTCTTATGAAAGCATGGTGAGACGGGTTCATTAAGAGAAGAGTACTCATGGGTCAGCTTTAATTTTAAAATATTCTTTTGATCAAAATATGTGAACCGAGATGTCTCAAAGTTTCTTTCACATAGATGTTCAGACAACAAGCTCAAGTATAACCTATGAACACCGCCATATTGAGACCGCATAGAGGGTCAGACACGACAGCTCAGGTTCAGACTTTCATATCACATTTACAGTGAATAAAGGCACTAATCTTATTAGGAAAGTATAAAAGAAACCCCTGATATGTCAGGGATCACCAGGAGACATCGTTCTGTATCTGAATGAGTCGTTAAATCTTCTCTAAATGAGTCGTTCTTATTCTCCTTTTCTTCTGCATTCCTGTTTACACGCACTGTGTCATGATAGACTTGTTCCCGGCCAGACAATATACCGCAGTAACTTATACACAAATATCTTAGAAATGCTCAATTTTTCCTAGCATACTTTTTACCTATGTTCCTCCACCTGCTCCCCCCCCAATGCTTACGAAAAACTTACCCAGGGGTGGGTGGATGAGGGTACGAAGCCATACACTTAAGGCCTGGTATCCTATGGGGTGTTGGAGGGGTGGGGAGAGGGACTATACCCCTGGAGATTGATATGTCTTCAGTCATGGGATTTCTTGTCCCTTTACTCAATTTGATATTACAAGGTACGTAGGTACAATAATGGGCAATGGCAGCCAAGTGAACAAGATAGGCCCTATGTTAAGGTAGGTAATGTACCCCCGCTGGGGTAAGTTGTGGGTTTGGCTCATTCACCCCATAAGTGTTGGTTGGTGCGGTACCTAAGATCACAGAGGGTGGTAGGTGAAGATGCAACCCAGGTAGATAAGCATGGCCCCAGTAGGCATTGAGTTGATAGGCTACCAGTTAGGTTTGGTGGTACCTCCAAGTTAGGTAGACTGTTTGGTAAGGTGTTTGATGAGTCCGCCAGTTAGGCTAGGCTGTAGGTAGGTGGTTTCCCCCGAGTGTTGGTAGAAGCTTGTAGGTAGTTTGGGTCCCCTTTATAATAGGGCTGCAAGCAGTTAGGGAGTCACTCCTTTAGGTAGTATTTCATGGCAGTTAGGGCTTCCTTTGAGGTAGTATACAGGCTCAGTTAGGGACCTTCCTTTAGGTAATATAATAGGCAGTTAGGGGTCTCCTTTGTAGCTAGTGTTGCAGGAGTCAGGTGCCCTCCTTGTGTAGTAAGTAAGGGCACAGCTTCTAGGTAAGGGTACTAGGGCCCCTTTGGGTAGAGTCGCAGGGCGCATCCATTTAGGTTAATAATTAGTCAGAGGGTCATTTAGGTCAGCACAAAGGACACCCTAGTGTAGGCCATGGGATCCCTGCCCCTTTTAGGTACGCCAATGGACCCCCCTTTTTAGTAAAGTCAGGGCTCCCTCTTTCGGTAGTCTAGGGCCCCCTTTGAGCGTTCAGGGTGTCCTTTAGGTGTAGTCAGTGGGCCACCCTTTATTGGGCAATCACGGGCCCCTCCTTTAGGGTAAGTCAGGATCCACCTGCTAGAAACAGTCAAGAGGCTCCCCTCCTTTGGAGGTAGCCAGGGCACCCCAGTATTAAGCTAGCCCTGAGGCACTACCTCTCACTTTAGTCCAGCGGTCCCTCCATTTAGAGTAGTTCAGTGTGTCGTCCCCCCGTTTTAGGCAGGCCGGGTCCTATACCAGTTTCGCTCGGTAGCCAGGACCCCTTGTCATGGCAGCCCAGGGGACCCCCCAGTTTATGGTTAGCCAGGGCCCCCCCTTTAGGTCGCTCCAGGGGCCACCCAGTGTAGGTAGCCAGGGCCCCCCTTTTAGGGCGTCAAGGGTTCCCCCAGTTATGGTCACTCCTAGGGCACCTCCCCCCTTTAGGTCGCCGTAGGGGCCCTCCCAGTTTTAGGTAGCGCCAGCCCCCCCCCCTTTAGGTAGCTCTCAGGGGTGATCCCACAGTGTTAGGTAGCCTGTGGGCCCCTCCCTTTTAGGCCAGCCAGAGCCACCCCGCTTTTAGGCAGTCCAGTACCCGACCTGTTTATGGTAGCCTAGGTGACCCAGTTATAGGCTTTAGTCCAGGATGCCCCCCAGTTTTAGTGTCATCCAGGGCCCCCCTGTTAGATCAGGGCCCCCTAGTTTAGGCACCAGGGCACCGCCCAGGTTTAGGCAGCCATGGGCCAACACCCCCAGTTTAGTGATCACCTAGGGGCTCCCTCTCCAGTTTTTAAGTGGTAGCCAGGGCTCCCCTTTTAAAATGTTGTTCGAGGGCTGCACCAGTTTTCATGCAGCAGGGACCACCCAAGTGTAGGTTCACTCCGCAGGGACCACCTAGTATGCAGGGCCCCCTCCAGTTTATGCAGTCATGTGTCACCCAAGTAGTGGTCTGCCATGGGCGCTCCCCTTGTAGTGACAGGGTGGATCAGATCCTCTTGTAAGCGCCGTTTTAGGTTCGCTCAGAGGGATCCCAGCCCCAGTTTATGGCAGTTTAAAAAATACAAAAAGAACAAAATACAGGTCCAGACAGTCACGCCTGGCGTCCGAGCTTCTGCTCTTAGCTGCTGCAAGCTCTGCCGCCTACAATAGGCGGCTGCGGTCGATTGGTGACGGTCACCGCATGCCGCGCCTATCGGTGTCAGCTAGTAATAGGGTCCACGAGGCGCTACTGGCAGGATGGAATGCCTAACCAGCTCTTTTCAGTGTCCTGCCAGGGAGATCAAGCGTGGAGAGCTAGCACTAAGGTGGCTGCTTGTGCTTCGCTGGGACAACCTGGACCTCACGTGGTGAGTTTATTGGGAGGACGATTAGTACCCTGGCTCTACCGAGGGCTAAATCCGTGGGGTCTTCTAGCAGCGCAGGTTGTCGGGGCTGCCGGGTGAGCTCGGGTCATGCGTCCTGGGGGAGACCACAGCAGCTCGCACAGTGAGAGGGAGCCCTGTCCGTGGTGGATTCACACGCTCGCCCTCGGCGGGACCCAGTCCGGGTAGTGGCCTGATTCTTGTTACACTGTATTAGCTTGCGGTTCATCTGGCCGGTGTGGAAGTTCCATTCCTGTCCCGCAAAGTCTTTACTTTCTGGCTGTGTTGTCTTGAGATGGTTACGCATTCAGGTATTGCCACATAATCTGCGTTCTCATGGGAGATGCTATTCTTTATTTTGTTAAGTTCACCAGTCCCATGTCCATGACGCCAAAACTATCCTCCACAAACCATGTGTCGCTAGCAAATTCAACTTGTTTCTCAGTTGGAATGGTGTTCTTAGGCATTCAAAGCTTCGAATGTTTAGAAACGGATGGGTCAATTTGGCTCCAGAAGAGTTTCATATCTTAGTTTTGTGTAACGAGCCATAGGAGCTTGTCCATAGTCAAATAATTGTTTAGGTCTTGTGTTTCCTGGGTGTGCATTTGAATTTCCATTAATCTGGCTTGGTTTATGTTTCTTTTTTTGGGAGTTAATACTTGGTGCTTACTCTTCCTGGCGAGTGGCACTATTCAGCCCCATGTTTTGATACAGTTACTCACAATTCACTGTGATAGTGACACAATTCATTACCTGCTTCTGTCCAGCATCTTCACAAGGTCATTTGCTTTTGTTCTTGGTTGATTATGTCATTATGTCGGGACCAAGATAGCAGAATGCTCATTGAGATAACAGAAACCTGTCTCTTCTTCCGAGTGGTGAGATAAGATGATGGATGCTGGACGCAATTTCCTATTTCTTGTATTGTTACTTGCTTATCAATGGTGTTTTGGTCTAGATGAAGATGGAACCTTTTCAGGTAGTGTGGTAAATTGGTCTCACCCGAATTGGATGATGACCAGACTTAAGTCTAGTACGACGATTTTCCCTTCTGATATCTTAGGTACTTGATTTTCATGTTAAAGAATTTCCCATGTATGTTACACATAGTAAGCGTTGTGTTGCTGGTGGTGCCGCGTTATAATACAATTAACAGTGTGTGTCGTCTAATTAGAACTCAGATGTTGCCAATAATTTGAGAAGCTTCCTCAAAACTATAGACGTTATCATTAATGGACTGTCCAAACGAGTTTAAAAGGGACATAGTAATATTAGTGTTTGAAAAACTTTTTAGACTTTATGTCAGAGAAAAGTTAATACATAATGCCTTTAAACATAGTATGGGCCGCATCAGATTTTCCTTGAAAGCATCGCTCCGGGTCGAAGTGGCGCCGATTTTCCGCCAGTTTTCCTCCGGCGGAAATCATTGCGCTCTGATTTATTTTGGTCTGCGGGCCTATCGTCTACATATCATGTAAAGTCCGCCGCGCCCTCGCCATGCGTGGTTCGGGCCGTCCAGTGCGTGGAATTGAGGCGAAGTGCGGTTCTGCTGGTCTGACTGATTTGTCCGCCACAGTAGGTAAGTCTAATGCGATCTAATCTCATGTAGGGGGAAGAAGGAAGTTGACGCATGTGCCTTCGCTTGCAGTGTCTGGGGGCCACTAAGTGGGCGCGACAGTGCTGGGGGATCGATGTGGCGGCCGTGTATGTGGGCGCGGTCGCATCGAGAGATTCGTCCGTACGAGGAATATGCTTCTCTAATAATGATAGTTGGGAAAAGTCGCCGGTCATCCTCGCCTAGTTGTGTGGCGTGGACGCAGTGCTTGTGGGACTTAGATGGCGCCTGTATGCGTCGGATCTGCGGCCATGAATATGTCTGTTGTCTCGATGAGAGGACATGTTGCTGGAGCGGCTCGAGAAATTTCTACTCTCCACATTGTCGGTGTCGGAGTATAATATTACAAAATCGCCTTTTATTAAATGAGGACGGTTTGTACAATTTCTGTCCAGGAAAGAGTGTGAAACATTAAAAGAAATAAATGAATTTACATTAGAATAGTACAAAATCATTTTCTAAATAGTGCCTGTATAAAGTCAAGAATTATGCGAATATGTTTGGAGAGATTGGCCGTGGAATAATACAGTATTTTCAAATGTCTGAAATATTCTTCAGTGGTCGCCGAGATAACCTGGCCAAGATCAGGGAATCTACGGAGCGGGGGACAAGTGAACCATTAGAAGAAAATGCTCCTTAGATGGGGAAGAATTGACCAATCAAAAGTATCCATGGCGGTGATATGTTTCAAAATTACAGTAAAAAATGCTGGAAAAGAGCTGATTGGCTGAGCTAGCGGAAAAGGGTTTCTTCGGTTAGCTCACGCCCAATCAGAATAGGAGCGACAAATAGTCCCATTCTTGCTATAGGAGAAGTGTAGAACCAAATGTTCAGAATCCAGGCGGGATATTCAAAATACGCAGTAAAAATGATCAGAGGAAAAGAGTTATTTGTGTGAGCTAGACGGGTGACTCGGCTAGCTCAAGCCAATAAGAGCGCGCGAAGGTACTTCTTGTGTCCATTATTTGACTTTGGAGAGAGCTTGATGCGCACTCAAATCTCGGCGCTCAGCGTGGCGCGCAGGCTCATGAAGTATTATTAATCAACAAGAAATTATTTTTATACAGTGTGTTAAAACATTCTCAGAATAAAGACCAGAACGCTTCTTTAAAATAAGAAGCAATTAAGTAAAACCCGAACAACGCGTTCGTGCCGAGACCGGTAGCTAACATAGGAGTAATTGCCATGAGAGAATTGCCGATTGGGAAAGGACGTAATTCTCAAATTTGTAAAGCTTATTTGTCATTGGTCGGCATAAACCAGCCAATCAGGAATAGGAGCGGACAATGTCCCAATTATATCCTATGGAGGAGAATTGGGACCAAATCGGAATAGGAGCGACAGTGGCCCATTTCTATCCATGGAGAAAAATGGACTCAATCATAGAGTCAAAGGCAGGGACGTGGTTCAAAATAAGTAAAAAGGGCAGAGAAGACTAGCGTGATTGGTTTTGATAGCAGCGGGGCTCGTCCTAGACTTAGCCAATCAGAGCTTTGCAGAGTCTGCTTTCTCATAGAGTTTTATGGGGAATACGAAACATATTAAATAGAATGGCGCGCACGCCGTAATTTTTGCAATGGTGAGAGCGGCTACTGCTTACTATGGGTAGTTTTTCTGTAATGGCGCAATCTGTGATATAGTGAACTGTACATGGCTGAATTTCAAATTAGATAACACACTACAGATGTGTGGGACGATGTGTATATACTGTACGAATACTAATGTGTGGCTAACGAAAAAAAAAAAGAACAAAGTCCATAAATGTCATGTTATTTGTCTTTATTTTCGTTTAGCACATGGATCATAGTATGGGGTGTCATCATGCAAATTAAAGAAATAAGTGCAATGATTTTCATGGATTTCAATAAATTTTATTGATTTTGTTAGTCTGCACTATAATAGTATTCCTTTTTATATAGACAAGTATCGGCGCACAACTTCTGTAGTGTTATAATTTGGTATTTCAGCACTATGTGATCAGTTTCTATATCCAAATTGATTGTAGAAAAGAATCCTAATAAGGTGCGGTCGCTCGCTCATACCATTGGGTCAAAATTCGGCGTGCCCTCTTTTAAATTTCGATTTCCCATAGTGTACTCTATGAGAAAGCAGCTCGCGCTTGATTGGACTAGAAGCTGGACGAGCCCCGTCTCTTAACCTCAATCAGCTTCGTTTCTGTCCTTTTAACTGCTATTTTTGAACGTCCACGCCTTTTGGAATATGATTGGTCCATTTTTGCTATCAGAGCAGGATAGAATGGGCGCACACTGTCGCTCTTATTCCCTGAGTTGGTCAAGTGCTTGCGCTACAATAGGACTTTAATGGGACTTTTGTCGCTCCTATTTGATAGGCTGGTTTTGCCGACCAATGATCTGATAGCGTCTCAAATTTTGACTTACTGTCTATGTTACCGCAATTCTCTCTATGACTCAAATTCCCTAGTGTAGCGCCTGGGTCTCGGCGTACCGTAACGACGTTGTTCGGGTTTTTACACTGACTTAGTTTTAAAGAAAGTGTTCATGCGTATTTATCTGAGAATGTTTTACACAGTGTTAAAAATAGAATTTGTTGATTAAACATTCATGCTGCGCGGCGTCTTGATGCGAGATTTGAGTGGCGTTCGATGTCTCTCCTAGAGTATGTGAATGGTGAGAAGAGCTACTACGCTCTGATGTGGTCTGAGCTAGCAGAGACCCCGCTAGCTCAGCCATGATAAGCTCTTTTGCTGTGTCATTTTTACTGTATTTTGAATTAATCCACACATGGATTATGATTGGTCTACGCACTTCTCAGTGGCTTAGTGAATGGGACTTTTGTCGTGCCTGCTAGAGTCTGATTGGCTGAGCTAGGCCGAGACCCCGCATTAGCTCATGCAATCAGCTTGTTTTCAGCTTTTTTACTGTATTTTGATTATCCAGCCGGGGATTTTGATTGGTGTCAATCTTCCCAATAGGGCTTTTATGGTTTCACTGTTCGCTCGATTCTGATTGACACGGTTTCTGCTGACCAATGAGAATAGGTTTTCAGATTTGAATACTGATCTTTCCGGCAATTTTGCTGTATATCATATTTGTGATTAATTGCGCCGTTCTAGAGTTGAAAGTGATGTTTTTTTTTATTATGTTCTATTTTTTTACGAGGCAGCTCTCTTCTGACAATGTTTTCCGCCTTTTATTAATAGGCGATTTTTTCCTATTCATAACTCCTGTTGCACGAGCGGAGCGCCGAGATTTCTTCGGCATATCTTCGATGTCCGCTGTGTGCCTTGATGTTCGGTTATACCTGCTGTTCACTTCGGTTTAGCTCTGCCGGCGGATTTAGATCCAAGAAAAAAAACCTGGTCTGCTTGTCGGAAGATTGCCAAGCGCCGCGATTTGGCGAGTCGCGATGGTACACATGCCTAGGACTATGACGCGAGCGCGCCGCGTCCCGCCCGGAATGCCTACTTCCGGGGCCGCTCACCGCGCCCACTCGCCCCGCCCACTTCATGCGACCGCAGCCGAAAGTGGCGTTCGCTCGCTGTCCGACAGCGGAGGGTTTCGGGCTGGGAGAGGCGCAGTGTATCGCTCAGAAAAACAGGGCGTAAAGACCCGTTCACTACATAGTCGCCCTCTTTCTCTCTCATTATTTCTGGCACTTACAAGTATGTAAATATTTTAGTAGAATCCTAACTGACCTTGAAAACGTGTAAGGTTTATTATGATTTGTCATGTCGATGAGAATGAGAAAATCAAGGCGAGTGTCTTTTTAGTATAGTGTATGTAAAATTCTGGTGTTTCAAGAGACAAAGTATACCTTTTATTTATTGCTACTTAAGCTGTGTTTGTTTAGTTTATTGTCATGTTGGTGATTAGGGCGCGTGCATTACTTTTGCTAGTTGGGCCTATTGAATTTTCGTGTCATGCCCGTCTGGGAATTCCTATTGACAGGGACTGTCTTCTCCAGAGGAAGAGGGTCTGGAATTGGCCCAAGAGTAAATGTAGGAGAATCTCGCAAAGATACTGCGCAAAAAAGGTCCAATGTAAGTCAAAAACATCAGTTACTGTCCAAATGAGGGAATGGATTTCCGTATTCTTCTACAGTATAACTGCAAAAAAAAAAACAACTCAAAGAATACCATACTTTTACAGTAGCATATTGTACACTGAACATATAGGTCCAAATCCTATTTTTTCTGCATCTGTAAAAAAACATTTTATAAGGCACCTGAAAAGCACACTGTTTGCAAAAAATGGGGGGGGAGGGGGGGCCCCCCCCTTGTTCTTTGGGCCAGGGCCATGTAATTACTGCATGGGTTTTTCGCCTTATTGATTCCCCCCCCCAACCCCTTCCAACCCCTTGTCCACCCGGGAAACAGGGGCTTTAAAATCGGATTTTAGCTGCTGATTAAAATAATAAACGGGAAAACTGTGTATATATGCAATTGGTCTGGACAAAAAAATTGCATTAAGAGTAATCCACTAAATTGCATCTATTACCTAAGTTGCTCCTGCTACAAAGAGAAAAAAATTATGGTTATCGATAATAGTTGAAAACCAGATTCTCGGGCTATCGGGTCTGCCCAAACGGGAAAAATGATTTTCCCAAAACTAATCTTGGGGAAGCAATAATAGAAAAGATTTTTAAAGTTCACTGTTGCATTCCCGGTCACACTGGCCCTCTAGAAGACCCTTATAAAATAAACTCACCTACCCAAACAAAAATTTGGTTCGGGAAGGGTTAAACCCCCTTTAAGGAAAAAACCCCCTAAAGAAGCGGGTTTTGGAGGCACTTACGGGGCCAAAAACTGGGGTAATTTTCTTAGGAAGTAAAAGCCCCTCCATGCACGGATTTCCTTTTTTATTGAGGGGTTTGGGTTTTTGGGTTTTTTTTGGGTTTTTACTGCAGCCATTGTGAATAAGCAACCCTGCCCTTTTCCCCAATTTTTTTTTGGGGGTTTTCGGAAAGATAAAAAAAAAATTTTTTCAAAATGGGCACTGCCACATGTTTTTCCCCAAAGAAAAAAACATAGGGGGGACTTGTCCGGGAAAACGTTTTGGGTTTAAGATTTTTCCCTTTTTTACCCTTTAAAAACCAATCAGACGGCCCCTTTCATTTTCCCCAGAGTTTTCTTATGAAATAAAAGGGGGAAAGCTAAATTGGTTGCTTTTGGGCAACAAAAAAAAAGTCTCGGGTTTTAAAAAAAAATTTTCCTATTTTTTGGGTAAAGTTGGGGGGCGAAATGTTTTAATCAGGAGTTCCCTTTTTTCGGGAGGGAAAACGGCGCTACCGTCTTAAAATCCCCTGCGGACGCGGGGATGCGATTTTTTCCCGCAACCTTCGCCACCCCCCGGGTGCACCAAAACGGGAAAAGGGGGGGGGAAAGGGGCACCCCGGGGGGCGTTCGGGGGCGGGACCCCGAAATTTTTCGAAACTCCGAGGTATGCATGATCGCGGGTCGGCAAAGTGAGGCGCATTGCGGGTGCTCGACGGGTTTTCCGACAGGCAGACCTAGTTGAATTTTGGCCCTCCCTAGGGGGAAAGGGAAGTGTAGCCGGTTTTTCTTGTAATGCGCTGGGTTTTTCTAAAACTTACAGCATTACACACTACAATAAAATTTTGTCAAGAAAAATAAAAAATTTTAAAGCAAAAAATCCACTTTCCCTTTTTTTTTATAAACTGAATTCATTAAATTTCTAAGCAGCCCCAATACATAAAAAATTGTTTTTTATGAAAAAGGTAAAAAAAACATCTGTTTAAACCCCGGGCCCAACATCTGCTTTGGCTTAGGTTATGAAAAATTTTAGTGTATTTTTTGGCAGCTAATACATATATTGCCCATTAATGTTATTGAAAAAAATTTGTATTAATAAAAGGGTTTTAAAATTTTTCCCAGAAATTTGGGCAAAGTCGGTTTATTAAGAAAATTTAATTTGTTTCCCAAAATGCTTTATTCTTCATCTTCATATTGTTTAAGGGGTATTTCCACGCAAAAATCCTTCTGAAATTTACATTGTAAAAACGTGCCCAATTTAAAATTTCGCATGGGAAAATACTTTCCCATTTTTTAAACCGCATTTTTCTATTTCCCAGGGTTTAGTTCTGGCGTATTTACAGCAATTTACGTCATTTAAAATACATCCCAAACGAGCCTAAAATATTGACCAATTTAGCTTTAAAAGGCTACCAAGGGTAAAAATCCAGACCTGTGCTGGGGCTGGCCCCTTGCTGGACATACAAAAAAAAGAATACAATGTAAAAATAAAGGGAACCCAAGTAAAATCTTCATTTTTGAATAAAAAAAATTAGATAAAATTCACTTTCTGTGCAAAAATCTACTTTGGGTTTAAATTTAATGTAAAATTAGTTAAATTTCTCCCCTTTTTTTTTAAGCCCGGGTTTAAAGCTATATCTTTTCTTTTTTTTGGGGGGGGGGGGGGGGGGGGGGGCGGGGGCGTAGGGGGGGGGGGGGGGGTGGGGGGGGAAAAAGGGGCCCTTATATATATTTGTTTTAAAATTTTAAAACGATCAACTTTTTCTATACATTGCTTTTTCCCTTTAAATTAAACCTTTAAATTTTTCTATTTTTTTAAATTCTTTCCCATTTGAAAGACAACTCTTTTTGCTTTTTTACTAACATTTTTAAAATTGTTTTTTTCGCTGATTTCCACCCTTTCTAAAATTTCGTAATACATGTTGGGCCCCCACCCCTTCTGCCCCCAAAATTTACCGCACGGGGGCGCCTCACCCCACGGCCCCCCGAGGCGGGGGGAAAACTTTTTTCAGGGGCATGTAGGGCCCAAACCCCCCCCCCGGGTGGTGTTCTTAGGCGCAGCCCCTTTTCGCTGCCCCTAAGTTCCTAAACTGCGCCTCACACACTGGCGAGGCGCGGGGAAAATTTTAAAACCCGCATGTAAAGTGCCTTCAGGCGCCGACATAAATGGGGGTGCAGCTTTAATTTTAATCGGGTGAAAACGGGCCCCTCCGACGATTTTCATACATGTCGTCCTTATGTTTTTTTAAAATTTTCATCTCTTTAAATAGTTTGGCTTTAGCTAGTTTTCACCATAGTTTTCCCAACCGGGGCCCTTTTAAAATCTTTTTCAACTTTAGAAAATCCCCCTTTCTCTGCAGGCTGTGGACAGCTTTTTAAAGGTTTATGTTTTTTTCTCCATGGTCCTTGCGTGGGGCGCGATCGTGTTCCCATTCTTCGACCCACTCACTACTCACCTCTTCTCGTTCTTGCTCCACGCTCCCTCTCTGTACACGTTGGCGCGTGTACTTGCTCCATAAGTCATGCACATCCCGACTTTTGGGGTGTTTAAGGGCCAGTGTTCCAAAAATTACCAGTCACCGGATGCTGGACCCTTTAGCAAATGTCACAGGGCATTGGGTTTTGGGGTCCCCCTTTGGGTTTCCATAAGAAAAAGAGATCAAACCCCATTAAAATAAACCAGCCCAAAAGGCCCCCCCGGTTTTTTTACCGCAAACCCCCCTCAAGGCTGGTTTGGCTTTGTTGTAGGGGTTCCCCCCGGGCCTGACCCCTAGGGGGTTATGGCTGGAAATTTTAGCATGGGTAAAAAAATGGGGTCAGACAAAGGCATTGTCAAGTCCAGGAAAATTTGGGCCCCGGGGAGTTTTTAGGCAAACAAAGTCAAAGGGCTTAAACAAGGGTCAGGAAAAAGGGAAAAACCCTAATAATTCCCTAATATTTCCCCAAAGCACACCAATACACGGGGATTTTTGTCTGGAGGAAATGAAACTAATGTAGGATTTCCCGCGGTTTAGTGATTGGTTTAAATTTAAAAGGGGTGCTTGGACCCCTTTTTTAAAATTTTCGAAAACACACAAAAGTTGAGCTGTTTACTGCCCAGCCAGCTCGAGGGAGAAGGGGGAAAAGGGGGCCCGGACGGAAAGGGGGAGGGAGTTTACGCGGGGAACAGAAACATGATCGCGTCCATTGGGCCCCCAGCAGGAAACCCTAAGGGGATATTTAGAAAATACACTTCTACAAAAAAAACCACAGAAAAGGTTGCATTAAAAAATGTTATGGAAAAATTGGGGTTTACTTTTTGTTTTGGGAAAGAGCAAATTGACTTAATTTTTCAAGATTGAAAATTTCCCCAAAAGGGGAAAAAATGGCAGAGACTTGACTTTTATCTTGGTTTTTAAAATTTTTTATATTCTTTTTTTTTAACTGACTACTTAAATTTCTGCCCAAAACCCGATGTAAACCCGACTAAACCCCTATGTCCCTTAAAAACATTTCTTAAAGTTATTTTTTTAAATTTTCCCTTTAATTTCCCACTCACTTGTTAGTAGATAAGATTGTGTGAATAAGTGGATTAAGAACAGTACCCATTTTTTTTTCCACCCCCAAATTATTTTTCCTTTTTATCCGTCTATAGGGGGAAAAGTAGGGGTAAAAAATTTAAAAAGGCTAGGTTCCTGATTGGGGTCTTTCTTAAATTTGGGTTTGGTTTTTCCATTTTTTTTGGTAGGTAGCAAAAATTTTTAAAAGGGGTTAAAAGGTAAAATTAAATGGGTTTTGGGGAGGGATTGAAATTTTTTTTTCCGGGTTTTTTGTGAAGATTTTGTGGTTGCAGATATATCTAACTGGTGAAGTGCCAGGTCCAGTAATAATTTGGGTCCTGGTATAGGTTCACTTATATTCCACGCTGAACTGTGTTTTAAATTTTTAAGGCAAATGAAAGAGGTTTTTTAAAAAAAAAAACAGTGTCCAAATAGGAAATTTTGGGCCCCTAAATGTAAGCAGAAACTGAATTTTTTTTACTTTAAGGAAAATTCCCAAAAGGAAAAAAAAACCAAAGGGATTTTTTTAAATTTTAACCAAAAAGTGGTTTTAAAAAACCCCTTTTTTTATTTACATATAATATAACATGTCCCCTCCCAGCAACCCGGGCAACACAAGGCTTCTGAAAGTCTCCATGTTCCCTAAAATATAAAAGATTAAAGGGGGGAAATTTTTCGCTTCATCAGTTTTTTGTGTTTCCTTTTACTTTTTTTTCTCCAACTCTTTAAAACCCCGGGGCATTTCCCTTCCCCCCTCAGCTGGGTGTTTTTTAAATGAAGGGGGTGACCCTTTATCCCCCTTTACTGTTCATGGTCTCCTCCCGAAGTCAGTGGGGCCCCCTCCCCCCCTTCCTGCCCGGGGGTCCACATTTCCCCTTTAGTTTCCCACCTCTCCCTAAACAGTTTTTTTTGTAAGACTGTTTTTTTTACATAAACCTTTGTCTTTGAAGGGGAAAATTTTTAATTTAATATTGTGTTCTATGCATAACATGAAATCCCAAGCTTTTTTTCCCCTTTTAAGCATTTTAGCTTTAAACAGAAACCATTTTTGGGGGGAAAGATACAGCAATTTTGAAAAGCAAATGACTGCGGCAAAAGGAAGTTAACCCCTTTTCTATCAGTTTCCTCCGGGGTTTACATCTTGGGATTAACTCCCTTTTTTTTAAGTTTCGTTTTTTCTGAAATTGACTGAGTTTTGGGTTTATGCAATCCCAGAGACTTTTTACCCAAGAACAACGTGGACCAATTGGGAAAACTACTTTAAAAGCCCTAAATATTTGGGCAAAAACGTCCGTTCCTCTATCTCTATCTTTCCTGCGCTTGGGTTGATTACAATCATACAAATAGTTGTGTAATGCATTGTAAATTGGGCAGAATTGCTTGGACAAATGAAGAAATTTGATCCCGAACTCTTTTGTCGACTCATTTCTAATCGGCCGGGTACAATTTCCCCCCGATCGGACTTGGGGAAAACCGGGGCAAAAGGGGGACCCCCAGTTTGGGTAAATTACCCCGGGCACTAGGGAAATAAAAGGGACCCAAAAAATGAGAAAGTTTAAATTAATAGGGGTATAATTTTTTTAAAAAATTATGGAACACACATGAGGATATTTTTGTGCATACTTGAGTACCTTTGGTAAATGGTACACGATTATAATCTGAGAGTTCCAGATGAAAATATGTAATACCACGTAAACAGGGATCTATCAAAGTGCTGTATTCCTTTTGAAAAACATGTGATAAATCCCTATATAAAACAGTGACCATGGGACCCAGAAAGCCTATCTCTTATCCGGTTTACCTCATGTTTACTTCTCCCCTTTATTACATTTTTTGGTTTTTTTGGGTTTAGGGTTAGGGTTTATTGTTAAGATTTTTAAGTGGATGTGGCTATCTGCCCTGCACAGCTGGTACCACTGCTTTGCAGGTAAAAACTCAGAACAGCACAAGAACAGCACTAGGAGTCCCAGAAGTTGGTCCCCTTAAATCATAGCATATCCTAGTAATAAGTCATTACCTTTTAACTATGGGAAAACTTCTGTAAAGGGGTTGTCCACTACATTATTTTTATTATTACCATACTGCTGCTCATTAAAAATAAATTGCCTTATGCTCACCTTCCCCCTAACCTCAGTTTCAGCACTGTGCCACATTCTTCTGTTTATATATTCCTTCTTCCAAATTGGGAAAACAACGCTGCAGCCATTGATTGTTGTTTTCCATTAGAGATGGACATATTTCTAAAAAATTTGATTTGCCGAATTTTCCGACAAAAATCGTTTCGACCCGAATTTATTTGCGGCGAATTGCGTTAAAACAGCTATTTCCTGGCTGCAGAGGCCTGAGGGGTTTTTGTAAACTTTGGGCCATGCCAAACTGCATGGGGGAGCGGGTGTGGTCTTATAAAAAGCTGTGTTTTTAGTATACACCCACAGGGGAGCCCCCTTTTCTTAAATTCCCTGGCACTTAAAAGGGGAAAAAAAACTACCAAAAAACTGAACAGGAATGCAGCTGACAAAGTCATGGCAGCCCCAGCTGAAAAAAACAAGCTGGGGGGCCCAAGACCAACTATAACGCAAAAACACTCCTTTTTAGCCCGACATCAATGTTTCCCACGATTATGACAAAACCTTTTTTCTGTTAAATGCTGAACATTAGAAAACCCCCCTAAAGAGTGGAGGGGGTGTCGGCATAATTTTCATTGACACAAAAATAATTTGCCCTTTTTTCACCCTCGTGTCCGCTTTCATCGTCAATAACCATCAGTATTGGCCAAAAACAAACAGGAGTTATCCAAAACAGGATTCCCAGAAAATGGGTATTTGCATATCTCTTTGTTCTGTATCCACCCTGCTTTTGGCAGCTAATCACAAAAATCCTGACCCTTTTTCACTCCTTCTAAACAGTAAAAAGAAGGGAAAACCAAACATATGGCAACGTCATAGAGTGGTGGAGGGTGGAAACACATCAAAAAACCAAGGGTGTTCTATGAGACAGCGGCTTGGCACACATGAGTAGGCCACAGGTGCACAAGAAAAATTTCTGGAGTGGCAGAAACATCAGAGCCCACAGATGGAAGAAATGACCTTTCTGGAGGGGGCGCAACATCAGGCCCACAAGGGCACAATGACAGAGTGTGGAGGGGGCAGCAACATCAGGAGCCCCAGAGGCAGAATACACATGTGGGGGTTAGGGCATCAACAGCAGCAGCATGAGGTCAGAGAGTGGCAATAAAAAAAATTTGGAGGGGGCAGCAAAAACAGAGCCCACGAGGGGCAAAACAAGCGTGGAGTGGCGCAGCACAACATACAGCAGCACAGCAGCACATGAGGTCAAGAGTGCACAAGACAGAGTGGGCGGTGGGGGGCAGCCGCAGCAGCAAGGTCAAGAGTGGCACAAAGACAGATTGGGAGGGGTGCAATTCCAGTCCGAAAAGGGATGGTGGAGGCAGAAAAGCAACTGCGCAATGTGTGGCATCAGGGGGGTGGCAGCATCAGAATAGGGGCTGAGGCAGGTAGTTAAAATTTTCCAAATTTGGGGAGGCGTCATGGCTGATCTAATCTGATGCATAAGGCATTGGTGGGGTAAAAATCCTGGCCGCTACGCCTGAACACTTGACAAAGCCTCTCCCCCACATTTCGGGTGGACAACGGGTTCCCCTTTGGGGAAACGATGGCCCCCGCCCCCTGAACACCCCTCGATGCCAACTACTGCTGGAGGACCCCAGTCCCGGGGCCCTAGGCCACAATCAATTTGGCTCCCCCGTATCAGGGGGGTTTTTTCTACCTGGGTGGCAAGTGCTGTCCAAATAGGGCCCCCCCCCGGGTTCGGGTTCTGCCTATTTCCGGCTGCTAAAAACCTCCTAACTGGGCGGTGAAGGGAACTGCTCATCAACACCCCAGACTTGGGGTTGCTGCTATGGGGGCCTAATGCTCCAAACCCACCCCCCCCTCCCCACAGCTCGGGCAGTGGTACAGACAATGAAAAACCCCCACAGACCTACAGGGAGGGACGATGGCCACATAGGCAGCGGCCAACTACTCACGGGATTTCTCTATAGTACCCAGTTTCTCCCTCCCTCCGGAAACTGGGAAAAAGGCTAACATTTTGGACCGGAAGCGGGGGCCCAAGGGGGTTGAGAGCCAGAAGTCTCCCCCTCTGGTGGTACTATCGGCGTCACTAGCCAGGAAAAATAGAAATGCTCGGGCCATCTCAAAAGTGACCGAGGACCCCCTGCCTCATCTCCACTGTATACTGCCACGGTGCTTGCGGGAAACGCCACGTCTTCCTTATCTCCCCTACCTCCTCCGGCTGCTCCCCTCCTCCCCCTCCTGTCCCCTAGTAGAAAAACCCACCATTTTGCAAGACACTCCCCTTTTGTGCTCCAATCCCCTCCCCCTCCCCCAGTTCAGCCCACGGACTCACGTGGGCCAAAAATGTATCGCCATCTCCAGACCCTGCCCAACGTTTTTGCAGCACATTTCCAGGACTTTAAGAATGGATGACGTTTTTTCCCCCCGTAGTCCTGGCGACTAAACAAAAATGTGGCCCTCCTCAAAGGCCTCCCAAATGGCGGTGTCACGCATGAGCTGCCACTGGCTGATACAAAATTACACAGCTGGTACTCCTTCCCGTTGGGATCATCAAAAAATCGTTAATGGCCTTTTTTCTTTCATAGAGTGGGTCCAAACATATGGGGGCGGGGAATTTCCAAAGGTGGAAACATCCATATTAGCCTATTTGGGGACCCGTTCTGCCACCAGCTCAAGGGGGGTGTGCTTGGCTTTGTAGGAATGGATAAGTGCATCACAGTTTTTCCCGGCCATTTTAGAATGTTTTGGAAGTGGGGGGAAGACTTTAGAACCTTTTGACAACCTCGTGCATGCGACCCATTTCCTTCCAACCATGATTTCTTTTTGCATGACGCGGAGCATTTCCCCCCTGGTTTACTTCAAAAATTTGCCCAGGCAAACCAGGTGTAGAACTGCGGGACTCGTGGGCCCTGCACATGTGGAATGATGGAGCAGCACTTAGACTTTAAGGTGAAGTGGTGATGGGGAAGGGATGACATTGGTGCAGGAGCAGCAGTTTGACACGGAGGAGAAACGGGACTTCGTCCAAGTTGTTTGGGTTTCGGGGAGGAAGGGGATTAACCCAGTGGGCCTAAAGGGGAAATTACCTTCCCCGACCAATTACAGCTCCACATGTCCGCCACGGCCATACACCTTGGAAGAAACCTTTAAGGACAGTTCCCCACTTCTGTTCTACATATTTGTGAAGGGCTGGTAAATGCCCTTTTGGAAAAAAAATTATGGGTTGGCCTCCACCTTGGCTCGGCACAAGCCCTTGTTTTTAACGGTGCAAGTCCACCATTTGGAAAGGGAGGGACTGAAATACCAACAACTTGGGGCAGGACACGGTCAGCTCCCGAATCTTAGGATGGTTGGGCGATACTGTTTTCTCTTGGCAATCCCCCCTCGATGAAGACTGCTGGGACCCTGAGTGTCGAGAGAAGGGGCATCGGGGCCAGAGATGATGGCAAAGACAAACAGTTCCCTTTGGGCAAAGGGGGGGGAGCCTGACTGGCTGAAATCATGCGTGCACTGGGGCTGTTGCTGTGGGGCAGATGGACCAACCCCAAACGAGCAATTTCTCCCAGCCACGGATGGGGACACTGCATTTTGACGCAGGGGCCCTTTTGGGCCCAAAGTTACTCCCTGGCCCCGCTTCACTTCTGCCCCATAACATATACACAGTTTTATCCTCTTGGTCTTAGCAAAAAACTGCCACACCCCCCGAGAGGTGATTTTAAAACCCCCAACGCCCGCACTGAGTGACTACTACCGGGGGCCGCGCCCGGGGGGTGCGAGCCCCTGTGCCGCACTTCTTGGGCCCGAAAACGGGTTTTCCCCCATGGCTGTTTGAACTCCCAACCACACTGCTGCCACCCCACTGACTTACGGCACACTACCAAATTGCGGGTAGCCGCTGCCTGAGCGCAAGCTGAGACCCTCTTCTCCCGCAAAAATATGAAGTCCCTTTCGCACCCGGCTCCCCAAATTCGATCGGGGTACATCGCATCGATTTGTGTTTGCCCGTCCTGCTGTTCAAATCAAAGGTTTTTAGTATGCCAGACCTGCGCTTTCAACATAAACCCCCCTTTCCATCTCCACATCACTAATTTCCCGCCTACGCAGGAAGCGGGGTTCTGCCCCCCCTCTTCGCTGCCAAAAAAGCTGCTGACTGCCTCAAAGATTTTTCCTCGCTGTATAGGGGGCACAGAGCCCCAGCCATAGTAGATCTCGCTGAGGGAACCGAGCAACAGAGGCGGGTTGAGGACAGGTGAGGGCTGCGACCCCCTCCCGGGCCAGCCCAAATAAGGGTTGGTTCCCACCAATCTTTTGGGTGGGGTTGTCAGATTTCATCTCGAGGAAAGGGAGACTTAGTCAACCAATCAAAACCCTTGGTTTGGGTCAACACACGGCCGTAGATGACACCCAGCGTTTCTGGCCTCACCGATCACCCCCGCGCGACATCCCCTTCCGTCGGACCTATGCCCTTTTCCGGGGTTTGTGGGGGCCACTGCCACTTACATGTCAAGGGCCTGCCACTTCTCTGTCTGACATACTGTTTGAACAGAACAACCAGATGTAAATTAGGCATATATTTGACCAAAAACTACAGGGGCCCCTGTACTTTAACAAAATTAAAAACACAATCAAGAAGTTAAATTAAACCTTGTTATGAAATACGTAAAAAAAAACCAGATTAATTTAGGCGTATAGAGGACAAAAAAGTAAAGACACCATTTTTTTGTCCAAATTTTCCGCACAAAAAAAAGTTAATTTTTAAACCTTGTGTATGAAATATCGTACAAAAAAAACGATTTAAATTGGCTATAGAGGACCAAAAAATATAGACACCCGTCTTAGTCAAATTACCGCACAATCAAAAGTAAATTTTAAACCTTGTGTAAAAATATCGACAAAAAAACGATTAAATTAGGGGGAAGAGGACCAAAAAAATAGACACCCGTACTTTATCAAAATTACCGCACAATCAAGAAGTGTTTTAAAAAAACCTTGTGATGAAATATCGTACAGAAAAAACCAATTAATTTTGGTTATAGAGGGGCAAAAAATAGACACCATGATTTTTTATCCAAATTACCGCACAAACAGGAGTTTAAATTAAGCTTGTGTATGAAAATCGTACAGAAAAAACAGATGTAAAATTTGGTGTATAAGGACAAAAAATACCACCCGTACTTTATCAAAATTCCGCCCCAAACAAGAAGTAAATTAAGCCTTGTTATAAAAAATCGTACAGAAAATCAGATGTAAATTAGGCATATTGGGACAAAATAAAAAAACACCCTGTATTTTAGGCAAATTAACCCACAATAAAGGGGGTTTAAAATTTAAGCCTGGGTATTAAATCCCCTACAAAAAACCCAGATGTAATTGAGGCATATTGAAACAAAGAAAAACCAACATGGACTTTAGGGAGAACCCCCAAAAACTAAAACAAAATAATAACGCGGGGTTAAATAACAAGAGGCAAATGGCACACACTTGTAGGTCTTTCCCCCAGTCCTGAAAAACGAGTTTGTTTCATAATGATGCAATAAGGCAGCACGATAGATAATAACTAGTTTTTTGAGCGTTTAAATTATCGACAAAGTTGAATCGGCACAGTTTTTTTATGTTGATCGAAATTTTAGATCATGCAAATTTAGGTTTAAAATCGTGAAACACTATTAATTTTTGGGTTTCCTGTCATTTTGGGGGCCGCAAATTAGCTTCAGAATGAGCAGGTGAGATTGTGTGCGACGCATGCTGGATGTTAGGGTTGCGATTGGCTGTTAAAAAATAACATGCCCTCTTTTTACATAGAACAGCCTTCCTTTTCCCTGATCATGTCTCTCAGCGCTCATACATAGGACTCGCTCGCCTTTTCCAAAAGCCAGCAAAATTATTCTTTTTCTCACAGAGAAACTCAAATTTGTTCTTGTTTCTTAAAACTTAGTTAGATCAGAATTGGAAGATTTTATGTATTAGGTAGAAAATTTTAAAGGAGCATCTACCGCTGTAAAGTCACGGGGAAAAGCGGGGGGGGGGAGCGTGGGCAACACAGACAAGTTTTTATAAAGAAAAAGATAAAGTTTTTACCAAGACTTAGTGTGACATTGCACTGCAATAGCTTTTTATTAAAATTTTCTATTGAAAATTTCCCGGATATTGGGGGGGCCTGAACTTATATTAGGAACACATCTTTCTAGTAGCTGCAGGCTCTTTGTTAGTGCCAAAAACTCCCCTTTATTTTCAGAAACATTTTTAAAGGGGTTTTTTTCAAATTTTGCCCCTTCCCGCTTTGTTGAATGCCCCTTTTAGTTAAATTAGAACCACAATTTTGTAGTCCGCACAGGTTGATAGGTCCAAAATACCTTTTGTTATCCGAATACATTACAGAAAAGTGTTTTTTTCACTTTTTCCACTCAGCTTTGTTCATTGAGGGACCTTGAAAATTAAAGGGTTTTTCTCGCTACAAAAAATACTTTCAAATTGTAGGAACACAAAATAAAGACATTTTTCCAAATAAATTGCATTGTTCCTCTTTTTTCCCCCAAAGAATACAAGTGAGTTATTACCCCGGGCATTTCATTTCCTCAGTAACCGACCTGTAAACAAATCTCCCTGGCTGTTTTGTTCAATGAGATAACAAGAGTGAGTCCCTCACACAGGTCACAGTTCGCCCCGTGTCCCCGTGCTGCCCAAAAGTAAAAAGCTTGATTTATCTCAAGTAAACACTCTGTAATTAGGGCTTTTTTTTTTGGGGACAGATAAGAAGTCAGGGGGTAGTTTGAGAGCTAAACTAACTAATTAGCATCTGAAAGCACAAGAACGTACAAGCATGGGGTTTTTTGCAAATTATCGAACCAGGAATGACAGAGAATTTCTTTTAGCATTCTTTGAAACCCTGGGGAGACAAATCCTTTAAATGGAATACAGCAATTTTGTAGTCACCACAGGTTTTAATTGAAAGGTGCCCAAAAAAAGCCTTTTTTACCCGAAATACATTACAAACTGTTTTTTTTACTTTGGCGCACTAAAT
>JAODAL010036570.1:0-41498 GCA_025379985.1 Phyllomedusa bahiana | reverse complement strand
TCTTAAAGCCGGGCCCTGCATGTATAGGCTCTTCCTTTTTTTTCACCAGGTTTATTTCTCCTTAAGAATAATTCCCTTAAGTGTCTCAATGCCTCTACATGGTTATCCAGTCAGATCACATTGATGCATTTCTAAAAAATGCTTTTGTGAGTCAGAGCATTGCTCTGCAGTTGGAAAATCCCTACATTCTTTATTTTATACATCTGTGCACTAATCCTAATAGTTTCTTTCAATCACGTTATACCAAATAAATGGCATCATAGAAAGAGCTTTTCAGAAAGACCTGTAATATGATCCAGTCTCTCCGCAGTTCCAGATTTTATATGTACATTCAGTATAATATCTTACCACAAAGGCAATATGTCAGCAAAACACAATATTATACTTATTACAATTATTATGATAGCCATTTACTGCAGCTGGTCAAAATTTATTGCTGTATATTCTACAGACTCAAATATAGTGGGGCTCAGGTACTGTTATAGGGATGCTAGGGGAACTGTAGTTAAAGGGGTTTTGCCACGATGTAATGTTGATGTGGGATTCTCCAAAATGTGTATTTAATCACTTTTCTAAATATATGTGATTACAAAAAGTGAAGACTCTGAGAGCTACAGCATTTCTCAATCCCCCTTAGTTACCTGAAAGCTTGCATTAGACTCGACCAGAGGAGCTGAAAGGCCGCCTTTGCGTGAAACACTTCTTATCTGATGACAGGGAAAATGAATGAGCTTCAAGGGGCTGGGGAGAAAGTGCAGTGTATGAGCCTGTGTCTTGCTGTATAGAGAGTCAACTGTTGTAAAGTTATTATTTGAGTTAAGTTTTGAGACGCTCCCTTATTCCTCGATCTCTGCTCACCCCTCCCTCACTCCCCTGCAGCCTTCATGACTCAGCATGATTTGTTTATATTCTACTCCCGTGCTGATAAGGAGGTAAGTAACTCACGTCTTGGCAAAACCCTTTTAAGGCGGTTGTCCCGTTATTATTTTTCAGTAAATTTATGCTACTAGTAGGGGAGATTAACAAAGCTCATCCACCACCAAATACCCACCACTATCCTCAGTGCTGCCCCTATCTGCTTTCTCCTCCGGTCTTATGTTTACTTCCTGCTCCTGGCCGGTGGATCGTTACCATTACAGCCAATGATTGGCTGCAATGGTCACATGCCATTGTCTGTCATCACCAATCAGAGTGTTCACCTCAAAACGGTGATGTCAGGAAATGGCATGTGACCACTGCAGTCAATCAGTAGCTACAATGGTAGTGACCTGGGTGCCAGGAGCAGCAAACAATAGACCTGGAGAGATATCGGCTGTGGCAGTTCTGGTTTGGAGATAAGGGCAAAGTTGAGTTGAGTTTGGTTATTTTATTCTAGCAGCAGCATAAATATATTTAAAAAAATTATAACTGGACAGTTTAGTGTTTAAACTGTGTAGAGTAACCTATTTGTAGGACTACACCCTCCATAAGGTAAGCTGAGGAACTTGCCTGAGGCAGTACTCTACCAAGACTGCATGGGCAGAAATGTAGCCTTAGCCCTGTATATTTATTTGGCTGTTCTCAGAACGACCATTTAAGAGCTTTGCATGCCTGGCAACCTTTCTGCTCACTGTGACAGCAGCAGGAATGGGGTAAAGGGATCTCAATTCTTAAAAGGGTATTCCCTTCTTATTGATTAGCTGTTGTCACAGCATGTGCCGTGGTTCATGGTATGGTGCACAGACACACCCGTGCTGCACATTCCCGGCATTATACCCACCTCTCCTCTGCTCCCTGCCGGCTTCTGTTCTCCTTCCTTGCTCCGTGCCTGTCTGCGTGTTCACAGCCCTTCCTTATGGGGCAGCGCACAGATCCTTTTTTAATTCAACGGGCACCCAACTTTTCTGGAACCAATGTCATGCTGCCAAGGTCCTTATCTGGACACCTCCCAGCATCCTCCCTGCCTATTTTCTCTTAGCATTTGTGCCTATTGCTTGTATTCATATTTTTTGGTTCTGACCTTTGATTTAATGTTCCTGTCTACTCTCCTGCCTGCTATCTTCAGTGACTTAATGCCTGCACCCCCGACTACACCTCCGCCTATCCCTCTTGAACTTTACTGTCACTGCAAGCAACTATGTCAGGGGTAGTGACATGGGAGTTCACTGCAGCCAAGTCATGGTTAACCAGTGGATCCACCACTTGTCCCCATGACAGCTTTAACATGTAGGCAAAGGTAAATAGAAGACTATTACCAAATACATTGCTGTTTAAATTTTGCTTCATTTCAGAGTTAGAGCAGTTCTTATCTCCTGCTTGTGAATACAAGTATCTCTAGATACTGATAATATCTCTGTGCTCTAGCAGTGGCCTCCAGCTGATGATGTTACTCCCCGCTGTGTCTTTTTAACAGGATAGAGCTTGTTTTCACTCTCTGATCTCATCTTTCTACTGAGAAACTTTAACCCTTAGATTTACTGATCTGGGAGCAGTCTTGTTCCATCCTTTCAGGTCTGCAGAGCACATTTATGTGTCATTGCATCAAAGGTAATAGAGCCACTCCGTAGCTAACAGTGTGCCTTGGCAACATGTAATTTTTTTTCTCTCTCTCTCTCTGCTATCTCACATTTATAGCCAGACATCCTGCTTGGACAGTGTTAGGCTATGTTTACACGAGTTCCCGAAAGACACAACGTACTATACGTGCCACAGTACATCGTGTGAACATAGGCTTATTGTTTTTTACAACCCCTCCATCAGTAGTGTGCTAGGCTCAGTTAGTGACAAGTGCTATCAGAGCTGAAATGTCAGTCACTGATCTAGTCCTATCCACAGTCTGAACAGAAAATGGGAGCTTACAGAGGCTATGAAGAGTGAAAAAAAGCTAGATAGGACTACTCGTATAAGATAGCTATGTGTCCCCAAGATGGGACCCGCATGTATCCTGTGGATATGCCATAGATAATCCAGATGGGAATACCCTTTTAAGGAAATATTCTTCATATTTCAAGACTACAGTTTTTCTACTGTGAAAGTGATAGTAAAGTTTTTAGGATTAAGGATGTCTCTTATCCATTAATTATTGATGCTGTGGATCCACATAGCACTTTCAGTATTAAGTAACTGAAAAGAGGTATAGTTACTGAGTGTTAATTCCCTGCTTTATTAGTTATGCCATCTTCAGATTAGTGTTCTAGCTGCCTCTATTCCTTCCAGCACTATTATTGTTTTTTTGTGTATAAAATCAAAGCTTGACTGTGGCTAGCGGTATAGCATTACTGGTAAATGGATGGAGTGATCCCTGCTTAATTAGCCTGAACACCATCAATCTGAAACACTTAAAAGCTACAAAGGAAACAGATCTATCCATTTAAAACCAACACTACATCAAAACCAATCATCTGGGAGTTCCTAAAAAGGCACTTTGCGTTATTTCAACGAAAAATGTTGACAAGTCTACAATAAACAGCTGTGTGATGTATGAAGTCTTCAGTAAGTGTTATTTTTCTTCTAATTCGGGAGTTGCTTGGAAAATATGGTTGTAACAAGATAAATTTGATTAAAAAAACACATTTGTATGTGTTGGAAAAAGTACTGCAGGTGCATTATAACTACAGGTAGTCCCTGGATTATGAACAAGACAGGGACTGTAGGTTTGTTCTTAAGTTGATTTTATATGTAAGTTGGAACAGGTATATTTATTACGTGTAAGGGTATGTTCACACTGCTTATTTTTGCGCATAATTGTGTGTGTATTTCGTTGCGTATTGTGCTTTATAAATGTGCACCGCAATTGCTCTCTATGAGAGCTATGAATTACGCGTCGTCTCCCCGGTTATACAATACGATTGTACTGTATACCCGGGAAGAGAAGTGACAGGTCAATTGTTCGTGGCGCTTACGTGCTGCTGACAATGCATGTCAATGGGGCCCCCCCCCCCTTGCTTTGGGAGTACGCTCTGATCAGCGCGTGCTTCCAAAACACCGGCGTTTTGTGATGCATACTGTACGCGCTGCAATAAGTCCTGTGAACATACCCTTACTCCAGAAAAGAAAAAAGTTTTGGATAGTGTGGGAAGGGTTAACACCCCTTTTACATTTGGTTTGCTCTCAGTGCCCTTGTTTAGAACATTTCACTTCACTTTCTGTCTTTCATTTGCTGCTTTGGAATGCTGGCACTTGCTGTTCCACAGCTACTAACTGTTGTGGAACATGGAACTACAGGTGCCAGCATGCCAAAGCAGCACATGTTAAACAAATGTACTGTATCAGCTCCTATACAATTATTATATGTGTGGTTGGGCATGCTCGCATTTATAGCTTCACAGCTGCAAATGCCAGTGTGCCACACATGTACTAATAGTACAGGTGCTGATACAGTACAGTACTGTATTATACATTGGAGGTGGCCGTGGAGAGTTCGAGAGGACCAGAAGCCTCGAGAACAGACCTGCTGTACCAAGACCAGAGCGACGTGAAGGAGAACTGTTGTGCCGGCCTGAAGATGGAGGTTTCTAGTGCAAGCTGGGTGGGTGTGAAGAAGATAAAAAAGAGCTGCTGTGCTGTGCTGGCTGGAAGACGCAGTGAGCAGATGAAGGCTTGCAACGTTCCGACCTTATTATTCGGCGTGACTCAGCGTGTGATGTTAGCATGCCGAGCCAGGCCCCATAAGTGTTCATTTGTAACTAGGAGACAGATGCAAGACAGGGACTGCCTGTATGTTGTTTCAGAAAATGGGCCTAAATATATTGATAAATCTGCCCACCATTTTCCTTTTCTGACAGATTATAGTAAGTTCTTTTAGAAGTCAATTCTGGACAAACGCTTTGTCATTGGGAAATGTGGACATCCATGTTAAGATACAAAGATGGTTCCTTCTAAGTTGAACTTTATTTTATTGGGGGCAATATAATACCTTATAGAATTATAGAAGCTTGATAGGACAGCTTCATTCAAATAAGGGTTTTTCAACTGGGACAACCGATTTGATTTCAGATGTAATGTTAAATGGATTTTATGCAAAGAATTATTAAACCAGGTGAGTAATATACAGTATGCTCTGCTAAAACATTATCCACATGTTGGAGTACTGAGCACAAGGACTGGGGGTACAAGTGCGTGGGATACATTCACATATCCCTATGAATACATCCCACACAAAAGCTGCCATATTGTACCAAATCAGTTAACCCCTTTTTTAATTCAGTCAGGGCCCCTGAACAGAGAACTGCCAGTCCTGCCCTGATGTCATCCCTGCACAAAAGTATGCATGTAGACCATCACTTTCTTCTATAGAGAAGTCTTACGGTAAGTCCACACAGCATGGTTTTCAGATGGTTTTTCATACGTTTTCGGATTTGAAAACCCTCTGAAAAACGACTGTCAACCATCTCCATAGATTTCAATAGAAAATTCGAGCTATACGAAAACCGTCCAAAAAACTTGGAACATACACATTCTTCTGCCCGGTTTTTGGGCGGAGCATGTACTGTTCAATGGTTAAGGGGGACGACCAAATCTGAAAACTGCGGACAGAACTGTCCCCCCAAATCATCCAAAAGACAATAAAATACCGACCGGATTCTTTAAACAGAATCCGACTGACAGTTTACCACTGCCGTGTGGTCGTACCCTTGTCAATACCTGGACTATCAACATGATAAAAGGCTCCTCTTGTACCAGCAATATTGATTAGTTTACCATACCTCCCAACCGTCCTGATTCCGGTGGGAAAATCCCGATTTGGGAACAATGTCCCACCGTCCCGGGACTTCTGGCAGGAGCCCTGATTGACAGTGTAAGTTGCAGGGATCCAGGGCATATGCACTGAATCTCCGGGATTGCGCTGTTCAATTGAGTGGCATCCATCCCCCATAGCTGATATCCAACTTTTCTGGGTGCCGACTGTGAGAGATATTACCCAGCTTTCCAGGATGCTGAATAGGCCATTTAGAGTCCAGGAAAGCTGGGTGATGTCTCTTTTGGACTACAACAGATTCACTGGACCAGTGTTTAATCTATTTTTTAATAAAATGGTCAACAGGGGCTGGTCTCGGGGACTGTTAATTTAAATAAATAGTTTTTTTTTGCTTCTGTGGTTTTTTTTTCCATTTTTTTACAGTGTTAGTAATACAGGAGTCTGACTCTTCATTACTATCACTGGGGCTTGGTATCAGCCAGCAGTGTTTTCCATCACTGCAAGGCTGTCTCTAACCCCCTGTAACTATTACCCCAGGTCCCAATGCATCAGGGTACTTGGAAGAGCCAGGTTACCATCAGAAGGTGGAACATCTAATGTGATGGTCCACTTCTGGGGCAGCTGCAGGCTGGTGTTTTTAGGGTGGGAAGGGGCCAATATTCATGAACCTTCCTATCCTGATAATATCAGGCTGCAGTTGTCAGTTTCACCTTGGCCAGTTATGAAAAATGGTAGGGACCCCACATAATTTTTTTTTAATTGTATTCTTTTGTATTCTTTTTAGATTTTTAATTAAGAATAAAAAGTCCATGAATATCGGTCCTTTCCCACCCTAAAAACACCAGCCTGCAGCCGCCCCAGAAGTGGACCATCACATTAGATGATCAGCCTTTTGACAGTAACCTGGCTCTTTCCAATACCCTTGGTACATTTGGTACTAGGGTAATAGTGACGGGGGTTTAGTGTCAGCCTTGTGGTGACAAAAAACACCCCTGACTAATACCAAGCCCCAGCGATAGTAATGAAGAGGCATCTGTTAGATACCTCCATTGCTAAAACTGGAATAAAATGGTTAAAAAAAAAACACAAGAATTTAAATAAACACTCCCAGGCACCAGCCTTCGTTGACCATTTTACTAACGAAATAGATGCAACGCTGGTCCAACATAGTCTAACAAATCCTGTGATATTAGTATTAAACTCCATCCTTTGCATCCCTGAAGGTCATAGCTGTGACTGATCATCTGGGGGTGCAGGGGATGGAGTAAAGTCCACAGCTTCACCACAATCTCCAGAGTGTTGGTTTTCTGTCTCCCACCAGGAGATTATACCTGTAAGCTGTAGCTGTACCTACTTTCTCACCCCTGCAGCCTAGTGCCAACACAAAATACAACCCTCACTGAACACTCTATAACCCTGTGACCACTTCATATCGCCCCATACCCCCCTTACTCCACCTATCACACCATAGGGAGTTTTTACAGAGGTGGGAACACTAGGGAGGTGCTGGAAAAGTGAGGAGTCTAAGATGCTTGTGTGGTTATTTGTGCAGGGTCGAGGCATGGCCTGGAAAAATCATAATGGCAACTAGAACAAATGGAGAAAGGAAAAGAGAATGACTCCCATTAGAGAATAGGTCACCTGTGAGCCTTTAAAGTAAGTGTATTATAATCACTTATATCTTCTGAGCGCTTTCATACAACTGGTATCTACCCCCATATGTTCACTCTATGGCAGGAATATTTTATACCTTATAAAAACACCCCATAAAAACAGTGATTTGTGTCTGAATATGTTGCTGACTCTTACAACACCTGCAGCTCTAGTTATTCATCTCTTAGGCCTGCATAACTTACAGCCCATGGGCCACTTGGTGCCTGTAAGAGGATTTCTGGTGGCCAGCAAACAGCATCACAAAGGGGTGGGGGTTGCACAAACTTAACTCCCAAATTGGCGTTCCTCACTGGTTTTGGGGTATTCTCAGTCAGTTTGTTTCCGGGCAGTTCGGTGTTATTCCAGAGTGGTCGAGGGACATTCCTGATCAAACCGGGGGCGTATCTATGGTGCAGGTCTATTTTAGGCTATACAGCTGTCCAATGGAATTATTTGTAAATCAAATCCTACCAACGAAGGGGAGAGATACAAAACTAACAAAGAGGACTTTCCAATGCAGTGAGCATCAGTACATAGTGATTCGATGATGCAATGCAAACAGTACAGGGAGTGGCTAAGGAAAAAGTAGTAGGGTTACCATTTTTGGGATGGGTACTTTGACTGGAGGGATAGAATTATAGGTGGTAGGTAAGAGACAGAAGATAGGCTTTCCCTAAGCAATCTAGTGACTCTTGACTCTTGAAGACCTAATTTCTACCCCTCATCAATGGAGTATAAAACTTTTTCTTTGCATTAGAGATACGTTTATATCTCTTCTCCTTGTTGATAGGATATGGGATCTGAGTTACCAGTAACTCTATTGGATAGCTTTGAACCTGAAAGACAAATAGCTAAAGTTGCAGGTGGTAAGAGGAAGTAACATATTCAGACCCAAGTAACTATTGTTTGTGATGTTTTTCTAATAACGTTTAAAACATATTCTAACACTTTTAACTGTGATAGTAAAAGTTAAATTATAATGAGGATGGTGTCAGACTGGGGTACTGGGGCTTACCAGTGGAGTTGAATCTTGGGGCCCACCAGTAAAGTTAATGCTTGGAGCCTACTAATGGAATTGATTATTGGAGCCCACCAGTGAAATGGATTATTAGGGCCTACCAGTGCAGTTTATTCTTGGGGCCCACTAGTGGAGTTGATTCTTGGAGCCCACCAGTGAAGTGGATTATTTGGGGCCACCAGTGAAGTGGATTATTTGGGGCCACCAGTGAAGTTGATTTTTAGGGCCTACCATTGAAGTTGATTCTTGAGGCCCACTAGTGGAGTTGTTTCCTGGAGCCCACCCTACAGCTACTGTACATGACTGCACATACTGCACATGACCCATACTCTCTGCCTCTCTTTGAAAAGCAGCTCCATACCTTCCATGTCCAGAGACCTAATGGAGGTTTCCCTTGCTCCTCTGGGGACCAGTCTAAGACTTAAGAAGGACCTATCTTTGGAATAACTATTTTGGTCCTTAATTGATTACTACCTTCAAACACAATTGTTTTCCTCTAGTATTTGTGCAATATAAAATCGCAACAAACAGCTCCAAATATAATTGTATCTGCTCAGCATATGAAACCGCATCTATGTTTTTTGGTTTGCTTAACCCCAGCCTTAAAGTGGACTAGAAAAAAAAACCTCATATTTAACAAGCATGCAGTACAGCACACTCATATTTACAACCCAAAAGAGAAGGGCTCTTCCTAACTACATATTTTAGCTGAATAAAATATCAAGGGTGCACTTGTCAGACTTTGTTTTCATCTTAAGGCAGATGGCAATTTTTAGGACATCTCATGCCTGCCAAGAGAATATGCTATTTTGGTGACTGCACTTGATTGACATGCTTTTAGTAAAGCTATGCAGAACATAAAATAGAAACTATGTAAAGGAGGGAAAAAATAATAAAAAATAAGAAATAATATGCAGAAAAGAATTCATGTGTTACATGTGCTGACAGTGACATATGAGAAACATAGCAAACAAGTATTAACAACTGTTCCCATGGTTATAGATACATTATTTGGCCTCTTTTAATCACTCAGCTGTTCCTTAGACTTTTAGAAGGGGTTCTGCTCTTTGGACAACCTTTGTAGTTAAAGAGTCCCCCATAAAATAACCTGGCAGGCAGTCCATTAGGCCCTTACTCTGGTTATTCATAGGCCTCTGGCTTCCATAGCAAGGTATCGGATACCATTCATGTGACCTGGGGAGTTTCCTCTCTCTTTTTTAACTATTTAGTTGCCAGAAGTGGCATTATCTCCGTTATATAATATAACCAGCACCAGTAAGTGATGGCCCAGGCACTGTTCCTATGCACATGCCATCACTAAAGTGTACAGCAGCTCAAAGTAAAGAAGACCTGTGACATATCCTGTCATATCTGATTTAGTCAATCCTTGTGTTCCCTGTGAAATAACAATTTTGGAACATCTTCTTTTATAACTCTGTGTTGTGCTGTTCCTGTTATTCTCTGTTATCCTTTACATTGGTGAATCTGTCAGATGGATGTTACCATTTCCAGTTTTCAAATGGGTGTGTCAATGCAAATAATGACTCTTAGCACTGATTGGACAATGTCAGACTGTGCAGGGACACCCCCTGATTGGTAACACCCATCTGACAGATTCAGTAATACATTTCTAGATGGGATAAAAGAAGAACAGAACAACACAGAGCTATAAGAGAAGAGGCTCTAGAATTGGCATTTCACAGGGAACACAAGGATTTAGTAAAAAAGTTATATCAGGAATGGCCATAAATGCTCTTAAATGTAAAGCTCTGTGCAACATAATAATACTTTGCAGGGTGGGAAAGAGTTAATCACATCATATATGTCATTGTTATCAATTTGCACAAAGCAAAGGTGAATTGACCTATAAGAAATAGAACCTAGTGGCAGCTGATTAGTTCTATTGTCAGTGTCGAACTGAGGCACCTAGGGCCCACAGGTAAAATTCAGTCTAGGGGCCCACCAGTTGAGCTGCTTCTGGGCCCACCGGTGGAATTTATTTTAGGGGCCCACTATACAGCTACTGTAAATGACTGTACATGCCTCCTATGCTCTGCCTCTTGCTTTTTGCCTCTCTTTCTCTGCTTTTCTGTCTCTCTCAAAGATATATATGCATTTAAGAAACAACTCCCAGTTCACCATGCTCAGGGCCCACCGGCGGTTTCCCCTATTTCCCTGTGGGCCAGTCCGAGCCTGTCTATAGTCATATCCAAATGGGGTTCTCTTCTGGATGTTTAGGGTCCATTAGTTCGTCACAGACTGGGCCCTCTTGAGAATCTTCTGTTCATCTGATGAGCCAGTTGACACCTCTACTTTACTTTTTACTGTCTGATATACTACATTTTTGGCAGCATTGTGTCATCACTGCAGGCTGTATATAAATGTGCAATCTAGGTGTTATTGAGCCAAGTCTTCTTTGCTCCAAGCAGAATAGTTAGTTCAGAGTTGTCTCTTCTTTTTATTATGTATTGATTTTTTTATTATGTAGCACATTTCATGTAATGCACTTTTCTTATAAATACGCTGAAATAAAATAGTTGCTAACTACAAACAAGCGTCTACAGGCATTTTTTTTCAACATTTATACTGAAATGTTTTTAACCCACTTTCAGATCTCTGTAGCTAAAATACTTTAATATGGACACTAAGATGCATCTGCATTATAGCCATTATCTGATACTGCCCTCAAGAGAAGTTTTGGTTTGGAGTGACATTAATAGTATCTAATCTTATCATGTCTCTGACATGCTATTATTGGAAATCATGTACAAAATGAGATGTAGTCGACAATGGTTACAGGGCTACGGTTGAATTACAGCAATATCAGTATTTGCATGAACCTTATGTTCTAAAGTAATTCACTAGGTTAACGGTGCATGTAAGCTTCTCATATGTCTGTGTTAATATGTACCTATGCTTACATAACCGGTCAAGAGTCTAAAGGCGATATGTATGAACGGGCTTTTCGCCCGACTTCAGGCGTATTCTGTGCCTCCCGGCCCGAATCCCGCTGTCCGACGCAGGGATGCGGTGTTAGGTGCAGCGTTCGCCACTTTCAGATGCGCCTCGCATGAAGGGGCGGGCAATGGGCGCGGTGTGGGCGTGGGGTAGGCGTTCCGGGGCGGGACGCGGCGCGCTCGAAAACTCCGAGGCATGTACGATGGCGAGTCGGCAAAGCGAGGCGCAGTGCAGCGCTCGGCAGCTCCGACAAGCAGACCTGGTTTATTTTGGTCTAAATGCTCCGGCAGAGGCGAAGTGAAGCGAGAACGGAACATGCGAGGAAGCAGATAGAAGATCGCGACAGAAATCTCGGCGCTCCGCTCCGTGCAGCAGGAGTATGATTCCGAAAAAATCGCCTTTATAAAGGCGGAAAACATTATCAGAAAAAGAGCTCAACCTCAAAAATAAAAAATACATTAAAAAAATCACTTTCCAAAAATCTATAACGGCGCAATATCAAGAATTATGATATTGTAAATTGCCGGGAAATACAGTAATTCAAATTCTGAAACCTATTCTCATTGGTCGGCATAAACCGGCCAATCAGAATAGGAGCGACAGTGAACCATTAAAACCTATGGGGAAGGATTGACCAATCAGAATCCACGGCGGGACAGTTCAAAATACATTAAAAATGGTGAAAAAAGCTGTATGGCTGAGCTAGCGGGGGCTTGGCTAGCTCGGCCAATCAGAATAGGAGTGACAAAGACCCATTATATCCTATGGAGAAGTTTAGACCAATCAGAATCCACGGCGGGACAGTTCAAAATACAGTAAAAATGCTGAAAAGAGCTGATTGGTTAAGCTAGCGGGGACTTGGCTAGCTCAGCCAATCAGAATAGGAGCAAAAGAGACCCATTAAAACCTATGGAGAAATATTGACCAATCAGAATAGGATCGATAAAGACCCATTATATCCTATGGAGGAGTTTGGACCAATCAAAATGGGACAAATCAAAGGCGGGACAGTTCAAAATACAGTAAAAAGACAGAAAAGAGCTGATTGGCTGAGCTAGCGGGGGCTTGGCTATCCCAGCACCCATACTATTGATCCTTGGCTAACGAAAATAAAGAAATAAACATGATTTTATTGATTTAATATTTTTTTTTCGTTACCCCCATATTATTATTCGTTTTATATACACATCAGGACCACTTCTGTAGTGTTATAATTTGATTTCGGCCATGTACAGTTTGATTTCTGATTGCATTAGAAAACCCATAGGAGCGTCGCTCGCTCTCCCATTGGTCCAAATAACGGCACCTCTTTTAACTTAGCCAATCACAGAGCGCGCTCAGAATTTCTTTTCCGCATAGAACTCTATGAGAAAGTAGCTCGCGCTCTGATTGGCTAAGCTGGACGAGCCCCCGCCGCTTCAACCAATCAGCTCGTGTCTGCATTTTTACTGTATTTTGAACTGTCCCACCTTTGAATATGATTGGTCAATTTATCTCCATAGGATATAATGGGACATTGTCGCTCCTATTCTGATTGGTCAATTCTCCTCCATAGGTTATAATGGGACATTGTCGCTCCTATTCTGATTGGCTGGTTTATGCCGACCAATGAGAATAGCTTACACAATTTGAATTACTGTATTTCCCGGCAATTCTCTCTATTGCAATTCCTTATGTCGCGCCGGTCTCGGCGACACACGCGTTGTTCGGGATTTAATCGATTTATATTTATAGAAGGGTTTGGCTCTTTATCTGATAATGTTTTACAATTAATAAAAATTATTTTTTTATTCCTACTCCATGCCGCACGGCGCTGAGCGCCGAGATTGCATTGCGCCGATCTCTCCATAGACTACAATGGGAGAAGTAGCTCGCGTTCTGATTGGCCGGGATAGCCAAGCCCCCGCTAGCTCAGCCAATCAGCTCTTTTCTGCATTTTTACTGTATTTTGAACTGTCCAGCCTTTGATTCTGATTGGTTCAAACTTCGCCATAGGCTATAATTGGTCTTTGTCGCTCCTATTCTGATTGGCTGTGCTAGCCAAGCCCCCGCTAGCTCAGTCAATCAGCTCTTTTCTGCATTTTTTACTGTATTTTGAACTGTCCTGCCTTTGATTCTGATTGGTCAATAGTTCTCCATAGGTTTTAATAGTTCACTGTTGCTCCTATTCTGATTGGCTGGTTTATGCCGACCAATGAGAATAGCTTTCAGAATTTGAATTACTGTATTTCCTGGCAATTTCCAATATCGTTATTCTTGAATTAGGATATTGGGAAAGTGATTGTGGTTTATGTATTTGTTATTTTTGAGGTTTCAGCTCTTTTCTGAGAAGGTTTTCCGCCGTTATAAAGGCGATTTTTGATTCATACTCCGCACGGACATCTGTAATGATTTCTCGCTGTTTTCCAGCCTGTCTCACGTCGGAACAGATTTTCGACGCAGTCCCGCACAGCGCCTAAGTCCCGCACTGCACCCCACACACTGGCGAGGCGCGGCGGACTTTTCCCCGCATGTATGAGTGTGCTACAACCGGTGGCGAATCTTTGGCGCAGCGCCGCACTGCGACTCAGTGCCCGCACTGCGCCCCACACACTGGCGAGGCGCGGCAGACTTTTCCCCGCATGTATGAGTGCACTAGCTCGGGCGGCGAATCTCAGGCGCAGTCACGCACTGCGCCTAACACACTGGCGAGGCGCGGCGGACTTTACATAGTATGTATGAGCGTGCCCCGGCCCCGACATATATCAGGCGCAGATTTCGCCGGAAAACTGGCGGAAAAGTGCGCCCCGACCCGGCGAGATTCATACATGTCGTCCTAAGGGTGCATTTCAACGGCACATGACAAATACCAGCCGGTTTGCCGTCCAGAATTTGTCCTGTTTGGCGGCCGTCCCCACCGTCGGCCGTCCGCGATGAACGGAGAAAAGCCCTCCCCCTTCACAGTGGCTAGCACAGAGTCCGTCCGGAAACCGGATGGAAGATTGTGCTAGCACAATGTTTTGTGGCCGGACCGCGGGCGGTAAAACTGCCGGACGGAAAACCCATGCAGTGGGGACTGCTGCACAGGTTTTCCATAGAGCACCGTTGTGCTCACTTTCGGCAGGTTTTTCAGGAGGTCTGAAAAACCACAAACCGGCTTAAAAAGTGGCGGAAAACCCTTGCTGTGGGGACAGGCCCTAAGAGCACCTGAATTTTTCCAGTTTGTATTGATATTTACAAAGTTTAATGCCTCAATTGTACTTGAAAAATGAAAGAAAAGCAAATAAAAATAATGGATGAACTTTCTTTTAACATATTAAATCTAGATTTTTGACTCTTAAAAGTAATCACTTCCAGCTGATAAAACAGCTTTACACAATTGAGGCATTCATTCAACCACAGCATTCAGATATTGTTCAGGTCTTGGAGATTGCACAGGTCATTCCTCTTTTTGAAGCCTATCAGCTTATTCTTGTCTTTTTAGGTAGTTCTAACATAACCTACAAGTATGTTTTGGATTGTCTCGCCATATTAGGAACACCTGAACAACTGGGCAGAGGGTAGTGTATGGTACAGCAAAATGTTGTGGTAGCACTTTTTGTCCAGTGTGCCAGTCACACTGTTCAAGTTGCCACATCTGGATCCAGCATAAGAGCCGCAAACCATCACGTTTCCTCCACAGTTGGTGGACAGTCTTTTAATTTACTTTATGACAGTTAAAATGATGAAAACTATCAGACTAGTCCACCGTTAACGATACTCTCCCTTTTCGTTTAGCACTTTATATCCAATATAGGGCGGGCACATAATACTGTAAAGCATTTCAACCATTAATTCTTCCATTCTGTGAATAATAAAGATAAAACAACATAGTTGTTAGTTTAGTAGAATGTCTGTAGCTTATTAGTCAGCATAAGCCGTAAAGTCCACAGGAATCCATGGACTCTGTAGCTACAGAGCAAACGGGGCGTCACACACCTGTGGGCGCGATGTTTCGAAAGGACTATGACTTTCTTTCTTAAAGGGGTTGTCTCACTACGAAGATCATACTTGAAAATGTAGGGACCAAAAATCTAAGGATGTACGCCCTTGGTTACCATTAGCAAAGTGCTATGGTTTTAGAGAATGGGCTGGATTACTTGTGCTTAGCAATGGAGTTTGTTTACTGGTCGGGGAAGCATTCTGTCTCGCCCAGGTCGCAGACGAGAATGCGCATGCAAATCAAAGGCAGTGAAGAGGTCCTGGTAATGCACAGGGATGTGTGTATTGGCAGGGACACAGAGGAGAGGCAGTAAATAGGACCTGCAGGGGGGTGGGTGTATTGGCAGAATGCTTCCCCGACCAGTAAACAAACTCCGTTGCTAAGCACAAGTAATCCAGCCCATTCTCTAAAACCATAGCACTTTGCTAATGGTAACCAAGGGCGTACATCCTTAGATTTTTGGTCCCTACATTTTCAAGTATGATCTTGGTAGCGAGACAACTCCTTTAAGCCAATATACTTCCACCCTTCTATTTGTATCATTTTTGAAAATGGCAGCACCCCGGAGTGAAATTGACTTGTACTTCTATATGTGGTGTGTCCATATTGGGAAAGTCTGTCTCTTTTTTTACTGTATATTTATTAAGGTTATGTCTAATTGGGATATTTTTTCTTATTGGTTTGGTATTTGGTATTATATCCCTCAAATGGAAAATTATTTTCTTCTTTCTTATATTGTTCTGTACATGTTACAGGAAGTGGTTGGTTATTTCATCTAATTCCACAGACATAATAAAGCAAGTGCTAAACACGTAAATTAAAATATTTCTCTTATGACAACAACCTCTGATTTATATGCCACAGAAGTGCCTAAAAAATTTCAAAAAGAAGGGAGGCGTTCTCCGCCCAGGACCACTCTATGACCCTGGTGGGCATGGTCTAACTGTGAGTTATATATTTTCCTATTCCATTAATAAGTGATGTGTAATGCTACATTTTTGGAAGAACCTGAGTTTCCCTCGTAATCCCTATAAATGTAAGGATTTAGACCTGCAGAAATCAGCTGGTGATTAGGATGTCATTCTTCATGGAAATTATTGTATTGACCAACCCATCAAATAGCAGGATTTTGGTGAACTATTAGGCTGGGTTCACACATTGGGCCATATGTATGAAAACTGTCTAAGTTTAAAATTCACTTTGTTGCCCATAGTAACCAATCAGAGCGGGTCTTTCATTTCATACAGTGCTCTGAAAGAATGAAAGGGGTGCTCTGATTGGTTGCTATGGGCAACAAGGTGAATTTTAGACCTAGAGAGTTTTCCTACATGTGGCCCACTGTGTTTTTTGAGCACTTAAAAAACACACAGAACAATAAAAAAATGCATGTGTTTTTTAGTAACTCTAATTTTATAAGTAGTTAATTATAAAGACACGTGCTTTTAAAAAACACATGGATTTTCAAAAAAACATTGCATGCATTTTTATGATATGTGTTTATGTTGCAGTTGAAAAACAAATCTCAGTTGTAACAAAAACGCAACATGTCAACCCAGCCTTAAAGAAACAGTGAAAAGAAAAAAAGAATTTGGGGGTGACATGCCCCATGTCCCAGGGCGGCACCATTTTTTTGGTGTATTTTGCGCAACAAAACTGTTGACTCCCTATTCTCTATATAAATGAACTTGTTGTACACCAAAACTAGGTACAGTATACACCAGGCACGACACATTTGAATGCGCCTAAAGTAGACGTATCAAATATGCTAGCAATGATATGCTAGGTGCCTAAATTATGCTATGTGCCTAGATTAGGCGCATCAATAATACTTAGCAAGGTATACCAGATGCCAGATTTTTTAGAGAGTCATTCATTCAGACGCACTATACACTCATTTAATGTGTCTTAAAACTGATGTGACAGCGCCTCTTTTCTGACATGTCGCCCTTAGTGTTAAGAGTTTGTATTATAAAGGGATCTGGATAAGTTGGAGGCCTGGGCAGAGAAATGGCAGATAAGGTTTAACACAGATAAATGCAAAGTTATGCACACGGGGAGAAAAAATCCATTTCATGATTACATGTTAAACAGAAAAACGCTGGGTAAAAGTTACATGGAGAACGACTTGGGAATCCTGGTGGATAGTGTTGATAGAACTGTTCTAGAAAAGTTAACTTCTAGTACAACTTATTGAATTTTTAGAAGTCGAACCAAACATTTTACTGTGCTTTCGAGTAATGTTCTAGTTCTAGTTCGACACGCCATTTTCAGTTTAGTTTTCAGCGGCTTTCAGCACTTTTGGTGGCCATCCAATCACCTTTCTGCACTTTTGCCGGACATCCAGTCACTTTTCTGCACTTTTGGCAGCCATCCAATCAGTGCAGAGCACAGAGAAGTGTCAAAAACGTCATCACTGAGGTGTAGGTCTCTCATTGACGGCTAAATTCACATGACCATGTTATAAATATTTCACTGTATTGCCTTGTGAACGTCATTTTCAGATCACTCTCTCTGTACTGTACAGACTACTCTTTATTTAGTTAGATAGCATTTTCCTCTCCATAGACAGCAATAGTTAAGGAGTTTGGTATTGCTGGCTGCATCTTTCCCACACCCAAAAGTTGTTATTTGGCGACATTTGCAGACTCACATAACGCCTAACCCTCATATACATGGATATATATTATGCAGAGTGCTTGGATTTGCTAAATCATACTCAGTGCCCAAAAGTTCAGTTTTTGCAGTTTTGGGGGTTCAGTAATTGTATAACACACCGTCTCCAAATCTCCTATGTGTCAAAGGGGCTTTTGGGCCCCCTCAGGATGCAGGGCCCCATAGCAGCTGTTACCGCTGCTCCTCCTATAGCTGTGCCCCTGCTTGCAAGCTGTCCTCATCTTTTCAGTTAGCCATTGGAAGGAATAAAGTATTTTAGCCTCTCAATTTTTTTCTGTCACTCTTCGAGCCAAATTTTCTTCACTACGGGGGAAATGTCTGAAAACTGTCTTGGTCTAAGACTTTTCTTGTTGCCCATAGCAACCAATCAGCGTTCCCCTTTCATTTCATATAGTGCTCTGAAGAAATTAAAGGGGAACCCTGATTGGTTGCTATGGACAACAAGAAAATTCTTATACCAAGACAGTTTTCAGACATTTCCCCCTAAGTTGTTCCACATATCCAGGTTTCTGTTATGGATGGTAATTAGAGCTTCTCCTCACCTGTATAGGTATAAAAATTAACCAGAACATCTTCTCCCATTGAATTTAATGGGGTTCGAGTTCGAATAGAACCTTGAACCGAGCTCACTAAAGTTTGAGGTTCTAAGCGAACTAGAACTTTTTACTGCTCGCTTATCTCTACTGGTGGACAGTAAACTTAATTGTAGCAGCCAGTGTCAGGCAGCAGCTGCCAAGGCAAATAGGATCATGGGGCGTATTAAAAGGAGAATAGAGGCACATGATGAGAACATTATTCTCCCATTATACAAGTCACTGGTTAGAACACACATGAAATATTATGTACAGTTTTGGGCACCCGTGCACAGGAAAGACGTTGTAGAGCTTGAACAGGTTCAAAGGTGGGCAACAAAAATAATAAAAGACTGGGTGGACTACAATACCCAGAAAGATTAGCAAGATTAGAGTTATTTAGTTTAGAGAAAAGACGGCTTCGGGAGGGACATAATAAATATGTATAAATATATTAAAGGTCAATAAAGAGATCTCTCCCAAAATCTATTTATACCCAGGACTGTGTCCAGAACAAGGGGGCGTCCTCTACGTCTTGTGGAAAGAAAGTTTCTACATAAACATAGAAAGAGATTCTTTACTGTAAGAGCAGTGAGACTGTGGAACTCTCTGCCAGAGGAACTTGTCATGGTGAATTCACTAACAGAGTTCAAAAAGGGTCTGGATGCATTTCTAGTGTAATAATATGACAAGTTATAGTGACGAGGATTCTGGAGAAGCTCCCTGATCCAGAGATTTATTCTGATTGCCAGATTGGAGTCGGGAATGAATTTTTTCCCTAAAATGCGGACAATTGGCTTTTACCTCATGGGGGATTTTGCCTTCCTCTGGATCAACACTTTAGCACAATAGGCTGAATTGGATGGATGTCTGTCTTTTTTTGGCCTTAGAAACTATATAACTATGTAACTTATGTCTGTACATTACACTAACCTCTAAATCACAATTTTATGTGAATATGTGACTTAGGTTTGGTTCACATCCACATCGAAGGTTTCCTTGGAAACCTCTATCGCAGAGGTGAAAACATACACAAAAAGGATCAGTTCCACAATGGACACCAATGGCCCCTGTTGATTACAGTAGGTGTGTCAGTTTTCTGCTATGGTGTTTGCTGTGTAGACAGAAAGAATAGTGCAACTTGCTGCATTATTTTTTTCGTCATTCCAAACAGAACATGCAATGGAAGTACAGAATGCAACTTCCAATACATATGAGAACCAAGTCTAAGGGCCACATGTATGAAAGTGAGTTTTAGACCTAAACAGTTTTCATACATGTGGCCCCAAGTCTGTTTTTTCCCATTTTACATCTATTTTTTCTTTCAAACAATAAAGAAAGATGATATAATAAAAAATGTTACACTATAAGCAAGTAAAATTTGTCCAATCCCTGCAGAATTCAGAGAGCCTCAATATGTTATTTTCAAAATTAAGTTTTTACCTTTTAACTTTTCCTTAGGTACAATACAATAAATCATGTCAGAGGTCACATCTAGCCTACATTTGTTTGTGCAACCCCTGGCCACCATCCACTATCATTTCAAGCACGCCTATTTACATAACCTTAATATTTCACACCCCTCTGCCTTCTTCATCACTGTATTATTCCATACTTTCCTGTGATCAGTGCTGTGCATTGTGAGTTCAGTCGCAATACGGACTTTGACCTAAATCCTGAATAAATACAATAATCTATTGAAAGAATTTTTGAAGATTATGCAATGAATAAATTATTGGCCTTCTATTTTCATTAAAGATAAATACTATGCACCATTGGTATTTCATTAATCTTTTTGGCCATTTAATCTCTTTTTTTTTCCTTTACATATTTGCATGCAGATAGAAATTATAATCTTATGTGGTCTGGTGATAGGATTGCCCGGGAATCCATTATTTATTGACTATTAATGGGACAGCTCCAAACTATGGCTACATTTTTACATGATTAGTAGAAAGCTGGTATGTAATTTTCACGCAATAGACTACATTTATTAAAAAAAAAAGTATGTGGCTTAGTGTTTAATGGCATATTATGGTTCTGTACCAGCTCTCAGCCATAAGAGCTATAATGGGGAACCTGACTTCTATGGTCCCTACAGTCACAGACTAGGACAGAAGAAAGTCCCAGTGCAAGAACATTTTATAGGCCTTTTGCTGTTAAGTAGCTCATCATAGAGTACCCAGTTATTTTTCTGTAATAAAAATGATCAGTAAGTGTAAACTAAGAAATTCATTAGCTCATTGTCTTTCATGCAATCTAATAGACAATAGAGAACTGCTCCCCCCACCCGCTTATTGCATATCTGCCTTTAAATACCGCCATTTCTCTCCTACGTCACATGGCACTACTAGAATTGAGAGGGCTCCATTGCAAAAATTAAATTTGCCACCATCACCTGATGACTAACAGTACCATGGCTCAGTGGTTAGCATTGTTGTCCTGCAGGGCTGGGATCCTGGTTCAACTCCTATGAGGATTTTCTATGTTTTACCTATGTTTGTGTAGGTTTCCTCCAGGTACTCCAGTTTCCATCAACCTTCAAAAACATACAAATAGATTAATATAGAATTTAAATTATGAACCCCAATGGGGACAGCGACCACTATGAATAGTAACAATCTCTGTACAGCGCTGTGAAATATAGTGGTGCTACATAAATGACTAACATAAAAATAATAAAAACAGCAGTGTGTAGCAATAATTGAAGATGGAGACAGTAGCGCCATCTCTTAGAGAACAACAGCAATGTGTTATTCCCCACAAAAGGACAAAGTGTTATTAAACCTTAGTTGGTCCCGTTAACCTCAGAGCCCCATGTCAGCTGCTAGGACTGACCTCTTTATTTACAGCCGTTTCATACAGCATAATTTATCTGACTCCATATGTTATTATAAAGTCTCCTGTATGTGGCTTCATCTAAAAGGAACACAAATAAGTTGCCAATAAAAGCCAACCAGGTCCCAGTGTTTATTTTCTGACCAAGTAAGTGAGAGTTGTAGCTGAAGTCAAGTTGTTATGGGTTACGTTTATTGAAACCATTTCTAAAATACTGCTAAATGGTTTCAGGGTTTTTTTTGGGGAGGTTCTGAAAAACCCAATATAAGCTATAGTATAAGCTGAGCTTTGGATATGGGTCGATGTCTAATTGATTTAATTTATGTAGGCCCGAATAGAATTTTAGCAAAAATTGCACGCAAAAAAAATGCTTAATTCGGCTTAAAAATAGGTTAGGGATCCTAGGGGTTTTAAGGTGTTAAACTTTTACGGTCTCTCCATGACATGCATCAATTCTGGTTTCCTTAGGTTACCCATATGCCTTGGGAACAGGAAGTAACATCAGAAGTGATGCACAACATCCATCATCATGTCTGACGTCACTTCCACTTACCCTAATGTTACTTGGTCGCATGGCAAGTGATGCCGCATCAGGAGCAACGCACGCCTGGAGCAGAGTTAAAAGGTAAGTTAACCCCTAATCCCATTTGGAGTCTCTGTCGCAAAGTTTGTCAAAAATTACAGAATAAATAGTACAGCATGCAGCACTATTTTTTCAATTAAAACCATGGCAGACACCTGATGGACTTTATTGCAGCAAATGGGGTCCGTCGGGCGCTATTGGTGTACATCCTATAACAGACCTGGTGCTACCTCTGCAACGGAACCTCCAATGTCGATGGGAATGGGGATTTATAGTTAATGCCATCATCAAGGATAGAGCAAGAAATAGGGATAAAGACATCCAGAACCCAAATTTCCTCACAAATTCAGGCCAACCAGGGTAGAACCAAACAAAGCCCTATTTGATCAACATTTATAAGCTGCAGATGAGTAAACGTAAGTCACATTGGGTGACATGTATGAATTCTGGCGCTGATAGACCAGCTCTAAATCACTTTAAGGTAGTATAGACTGCTGCAGAATGTATGACCCTGTTCTTCTGCAGTTCATACATACAGGCGCATTGTAGTGTCAATATGACAACTCAGACAGACCACCTTTAACTTGGTCTGGCTGTTCTAACTGTTCTGCGGCAAAGTTTTGAAGTCAAAGAATCATAAATGTGTCTACTTCTACTAATGTGGTGCAACACGCCCCCAGAACGCCCTAAAAGTTTGGCACGCTAAAAAGTGTCTTTTGCGTGGTACTGAGGCACTTATCGTGTCAAAGTTTGGAGTACGCCTGGTCTACTACAGCTTTTTGAGGCCAGAATTCTAGCACAGCCCCATTCATATATGTCGCCAGTAATCTTTAAATTACCTCAGTGTTGAGTGTTCAAGGTTCACTTACTGGAATTTGTTTCTCAGGTTGCAGTGATGACACATCATACTTGACATGTGACTATAACAGGTTTGAAAGGTTGAGGTTAGGTATACACATTGTGGCCATGGCACAGCTGTGGTGCAGCCAATAGTCCTGCCTCTGATTTGTCCGCCAATGGATGCGTGAGTTTGCTGACAGATGCTGACACAGTAGAGGCTGGACTATAAGTCGCGCCATGGCTGTGCCGTGTCCCCACCTTTTACCCCAAACTCAATACATATCTTCTTGTTATTCTTACCCTTACACAATTTATTCTGGGGGTTTCAAAATGTCAAAAGAAAAAAAATTGTAACACCCTAATTAATTTATTTCCTACATAATATTTTTAAGAAAGAGTTACTTAAACAATACAAAATGTGTAGTATTCACTGTTAACAAAAGTGATTTATAGAATGAGCTGCCATCAAAACTTGCACAAACCTTCAACTACATGCAAAGCAATGTTTATCCAAGTAAAGAGACCACTTAAGGTCTGTAATGAGTGTCAAGCATAAAACCTCTGGTGTTTGGTTGTAGCACTGAACCAGTCTTGACATTTACAAAGTAGAATATATTAGAAACACCTTGTTATATTTTCTTTACCTGTGACATGCTTGGGAGCACAGCCAAACGTAAAACACCAAAGACAAATTTCACTCTTCGAAAAGGCTAAAGGAAAGTTATACTAAAATAGCAAAGTCTAACCTTTAAGGGATGTTTTCTGTGAATTTCTCAGGAGGATTTTTTTTTTACTTTTTGGTGTACAAATGTGTTATTTTAGTTTCCTTTTTTATTTGTTTTATGAATTAGTAAATTTTACATTGTTTTTAATTAGCATTTGAAGAAAATATATTTTTTCTTCTTAAAGTAAAACGTTTCAAAAGTATCCTCTCATATGGCAGCTGATTGCTTGGGTTCCAGCTGCTAAAACTCCTAATAATCAGCTCTAATGATAGTCCCACTGCCAGGAAAATCTAGAGTGACTTGGCACACATGAAGTCAGAGAGAGACCATGCAATACATGATTATGAAGTGCACCTAAATAGAAGAGAGGTCGTTATGGCTAAGTTCATGTGGTGGATATTTTCCACCACAAATCCATAGTGTTTGAATTTGGACTAACTATAGCAAAGGTTCACCAAGAGGCTAAAAAACTGTAGTTACTTATTTTGGAAATTTACATAGTTTTTCGGTTTTGGTGTCTTACTGAAGTGGTACTCTAACAGACTCCCTAGCTGAGCAGCATTTGATGCCTTGCTGAATGGAATATGGTCCTGACTTAGGACTTTAGTTATGATAATAAAAACAGCTTTTAGAAGATTTTTTCCAGTTTTCATTTATAGCCTAGATGGCAGTCACGAACAAGCCTCACTAATTCTGCAAGCAAGAATGTATCTTGGCCTTCAAAATTGCTTAGGAATACATTTAGAAGGATGTGAATTATAAAGATAATACTTAAAAAGTAGGACAAATACAATAGATCTAAGTCTGCTAAATGCACCAATTACAGTGGGATTGACAGATGACCTAAGATGTATGAGGCTCCCAGACAGTCCTTGTATGGGAAGAAGGATTTGGCATGTTTGAGTGTTCATTACAGTGAGAAATGGATGTTTATACGGGAGTGGGTAAAGAGAGTGTTGGCCAAATGAGTATTCTGCCAACAGTTTTTTAATGTCTATGACTGAATTAAATTAGGCCTTGTTCACATTTATTGGAGACTCTGTTTGTACCCTAATTATCCACCTGTTTGGACACTGGAAATTTTTCCTCTTGGATCTTGCACTTATCGGGATTGCTTCCACCGTTCTGTGCTGTCAACAGGTGATAACTATTAATGGGTGAGCTGACTTCAATACGATCTAAAGCTACGTTGAGAATTTGGTAAAACATTACGGAAAAAAAATCGCACAGCATGCAGCACTATTTTTTTTCTGTTAAAATGGCAGAGAACATGACGGAAACTTGACGGATCCCATTGTGAAACAGATGTGGTGCTATATACCTCTGCATAAGAGGCTCCAAATGGAATCTCTGATGCAGATAACTAAGCCTAACACTATAATTATCCTTTATCAATTTGCTTCAAACTGTTACATTATAGCAGGTTAATACATTAAAAGCAGCTCGTATACGTATCTTAACTTATATTATTATTTTTTGTAATTCTGACTGCTTTTGCATTTTAAATGTCTGAATTAATAGATGTGCATACAAAAAGGCTCCATATACTATGTGCATGAGCTCTCGCCCCTTGCAAATAATCATTTTATTTTTATCAATACTACAAAGCAAGAAAAAGTTAAATTAGAACTTTCTGACTTTCCAGAATTCAGCAAAATTATAATTCAGCTAAAGACTGAGTACAGAGATCCCATTAGATTTACAGGACCCTATGACAATTTAATGTGCATGGGGAGCTGTCAAGCAAACTTGGCATCAGTCCTCAGGGGAAATTAGAATGGCTGTGTTATATTACCCCATACTATTGTTTTTCCGCCATAGATAAGAAGAGGTAGATGTGTCCTCAGTCTTTATGCATCTCTAGAAAATTATATATTGGGCAAACATCAGCTTGATAACTTTAATTTTGGGTCGCAATATTTTATGTTGATGCAATCATAGGTATCATTTGTACAACTTGAAGCTTTTTGAGCCTTATAAACCATTTTTATGAGGACTATTTTATACCTATGTAAGATGGAGTAACAGATACTTCTCTATTACAAAACTATATCCTCTTCATGTCTAGCTGTCTGTCATGTAAAATGGCCCTTTAAAACCCGAGAGATTGCTAGCTGAATATTGTTGTGTTCTGCATGTATAGATGTTGATGAGTAATGTAATGCTGCACTGTAAATGTGTAGCATTCTGTTTTATTACATGTGCGGCAAGGTGGTAGGCTGTGGTACTCAGCAGTGTCGCCATGTTCAATTGTTGTGGTTTGGCAACAGAGATAAAAGTTTTCAGGACTGCCAACTGAAGGATATAGGTATGGATACAGGCCCTAAAGGGGCCTAAGACTAGCAGGGAGATATGCATGGTGACACTGGTGCACTGCACCACCACATAAAGGGGATGGTTCATAGCAAGGTAATGAAAAGAGATTTGTACCAAAGAGAGACTGAGGAGCCAGCCTTCAGGCATTTAGTAAAAATGTAACTGACCTGTGTGTAGTAGGTCTGAATTTAGGCATCAGGGCATTGGTTTGCCCCTCTAGAGGAGAGATAGCGAGACTGAAGACATATTGGGGAAATATGGTCACAGAGGCTATGTCAGGAAACAAGCAAGGTTTGAACATTGTGGAATAGATGGTAAGCTGGAAGAGTGACCACTACTATCTTAGGGCTAGCATAGGGCTAGTAGGTGGCTTACAGTTTGCGGTGTAGCAGTTGAAGTAATATAGGTGCATCAATAGCACTGTGAATATCTACTACTGGTGAGTCCACTAGGGCTTAAGGATAAAGTCCGCCTAATATGGTTAACCTGCAGGGAGGAGCATTGGAGTGCTCATAACTAAAAAAGCTGTGGGCAGTTGAGAAAGTTAAGTAGAATTCTGATAGAGGTGCGTTAATTAAGATGGTCCTCCTTCCAAAGCATCCTAACCCCCCTGTATCATTAAGTAATTTTATTTTTTAAGTTTATTGAGAGTGTATTACGCAGACTCATCTACAGAGTCACCTCGATTTAGTATAGGTATGTATATCTAGACAAGTCTCACGGTACATTATTGTAAATTAAAACATCTTAACACTAGGGATTAACATCAGCAGAATTTTGCAATCTCCTAATAGTGAGCCACACCTTTTTAGTGTATTTCAGGTTCTGGAAACAGTCCAGTTCAATAAGCCCATCCCTGTATAATCCTATTAAGACTAAAACTTTGTAATATAAACTATGGGGATTGTTGAGGAAAATTTGTGATACTGAAGGATCTGTGTGTTTCACCAAGCTGTGCACTTGCAAGAGTTTTATTATTTAAACTCTAAAAGGATTCTGGAAAAAAGCCAAATGTTCATCTCCCAAATTCTGCAAAATCTTTTGATTTCAGTATTTCTAAATTTGGTCTCACACCTGCCCGTATCTTTTATCATATCCAATTACAGCCCTCTTATAGCTACACTAAAGATAAATTAAGATTTCACATGGAAACTAAAAATATATTGAAAATTGTTGCTTTGGAAGAATTAAATAAGGCCTTTATTTCCAGAACATACAATTCCCTTTTGAAAGCTGAGTGCCACAAGTTGACAATTAGGTCTGAGTCCAATTTGTTTCTAGATCTGGTATAATTCCCAAGGAACATTGGTTAAAAATAGACAACTATCCGTCTAAGTTTTTTATTAAATAATTCTTACATTGATACACAATTTATGTAGCACATAAACTACAGTGATCTCTCAGCATGCAATATTAATTGGTTCCAGGACGATCATTGTATGTTGAAGCCATAACTCTATGGGAAACTGGTAATTGGTTCTGAAGCTCCATAATGTCCCTAACATAATGCAAAATGAAGATGAAATAAAATTAAGCAGATAACTAAAACAAATAAAGCAAGTCCTTAGGCTAGGACCTTCTTTGTGTCATGTACTTTGTATATATTGTACCAGAAAAAAGTTAAATGGAGCCATCCTCAGCTGAGGCCCCATGGAGTCACTAATTTAAAGTACAGTACAGGACATGTAGTACCGCACTGTATTTTAAAGACGCACTATAGAGCCCCAATCAAAGCATGCCCTTCACTAATACAGAAGTTTTGCAAGTAAAATGTTCATGATAATTCTCTGGATCAGTGTATGGTACATTGTATGTTGAAATCACACTCAACATACAATGTCCAAGGATTGACCAATTGTATTTTGAAAATATTATACTCCATAAGAAGGAATCTGATAAATGCTCAAACTGTTTAGAGGCTGAAGCAGTTTGGATGTACCTGATTGTTTGATCTACAAAACTTTTCAAGTATTGGAAAGTGGTATTAAGCTCCATATCTAGAGTGGGTGATGTTTGTGACCCTTTGGATTTAACAATTTGCATGCTTGGGGACATTTTCTATTTACTCCTGAAATTACTCATCCTTGCATCTATAAACTAGAATTTGTGGCTTCAAATGCCATTGTCAAGCTACAGTTTTCTTCTCGGTGTCCAGGTTCTTAAAGTCTAGTATCTGCCTCTACGATATAGATCGGCAGATAAACTCAATGAATAGCTCTGCAGTTAAAGGGGTTTTCTCACCACGCTGTTTCACCTAGCAGCATTTATTTATGCATCCTGTCTCTTCCTGGTCAGGCTGTGGGTAATTAGCATATCAGTTGTGGTATTCAAAGATCTGCTAATTGCTCTGACATTAGATAGAAATGTCCTACTTTCAAGTCCAGAGAAGCTTTAGAGCCAAGGTAAACAGTAGTAATTAGACTTCTTTGTTTGTAAGATCAAATAAAAGTGCTGGCAGTGCTGTGGTCAACCTGTGTGATTACAGCATCCCTGCTATCAGATAAGACAAACAGGTGAGAGCAGGGCAGAGCAGGTCAGTAACCTAGAGAAACCTGAGTGCTCTCAGAGCTAATAAAATCACTTTTATCTCCTTAACAAAGAATAAGAAAAAAGCAATATATTTGAAAACCGTCTTCAATTACTGTTCCCTACTAGTGTTGAGCGATTATTATCGACAAAGTTGAAATCGGCACGGTATTTCTGTTGATCGGATTTTTTAGATCACGCGATAATTTAGCTTAAAATCTGTGCATAATCTATTAATATCGCACCATTTTCTGCGCTTCCTGTCATTTTGGCGGCCAGCAAATCAGCTTACAGAATAGAGCAGGGTGAGATGTGTGTGCGACGTCATGACTGGGATGTGTATGGTTGCGATTGGCTGGAAAAATCCATGACCTCGTTTTACATAGAACAGCCCTTCCTGTTCATGATCAGTGTGTGTCAGCGTCTCATAGCAGTAGGACGTGCGCTCTGCCTCTGTGCAAACAGCTCAGCGAAATTATTCTATTTGTTCACACAGACAGCTCTACTTTTAGCTGTGATCCTTAGAAGTTAGTTAGATTAGAGATTTGCAGATTTTAGGTAGTTAGGCAGAGAATTTTAAAGGAGCCTCTACCGCTGTAAAGTCACCAGGGGGGGGAGACGGGGGGGGGGGGGGGGGGGTGCGGGCGAACCCCAGAAAAGCTCTTTAAAGAATACTGGATATTGTATTGCAGACATTGCATTGCAATAGCTTTATTTTTAACAGTTTACGTTGAACTATTACTTGGATATTGGCAGCCGGGAACTTTTTATAGGGTTACAGATCTTTTCTAGTGACTGCAGGTCTACTAGTTAGGTGAAAAAACTCCACTTGATTATCAGTATACATTTCAGATAGGTGTTCTTTTTCAATTTTGCCCAGTTCATCTTTGTTGATAGAGGTACCTTGCAGTTAAATTTGAATCCAGCAATTGTGTAGTCACCACAGGTAAATTGATAGGTCGCAAAAAATACTTTTATTATCAATATACATTTCAGATACGTGTTTTTTTGCACTTTTGCCCAGTCAAGATTTGTTGATAGAGGTACCTTGCAGTTAAATTTTAATCCAGCAATTGTGTAGTCACCACGGGGTGAATTAAATAGGTGCCAAAAATTACCTTTTATTATCCGTATACTTTCGGGATACGTGTTTTTGCACTTTTGCCCAGTCCAGATTTGTTGATAGAGGTACCGTGCAGTTAAATTTGAAATCAAGCAATTGTGTAGTCACCAAGGGAATTGATGGTGCCAAAAATGCCTTTTATTATCCGTATACATTCAGATACTTTGTTTTTTGCAATTTTGCCCAGTCCGATTTGTTGATAGAGGTACCTTGCAGTTAAATTTTAACCCAGCAATTGTGTAGTCACCACAGGTGAATTGATTAGGTGCCAAAAATACCTTTTTTTTATCCGTATACATTTCAGATACGTTTTTTTTTGCACTTTTGCCCAGTCGGATTTGTTGATAGAAGTACCTTGCATTTAAATTTAAAATCCAGCAAATGTGTAGTCACAAAAGGTTGATAGGTGCCAAAAATTACCTTTTATTATCCGTATAATTTCAGTACTTTGTTTTTTGCACTTTAGCCCAGTCCAGTTTTTGTTGTTTGAGGTACCTTGCAGTTAATAATTTGAATAAGCAATTGTGTAGTCAACCCAGGGTGAATTGAAAGATGCCAAAAATACTTTTATTATCTGTATACATTTCAGATACGTGTTTTTTGCACTTTTGCCCAGTCCAGATTTGTTGATAGAGGTACCTTGCAGTTAATTTAATCCAGCAATTGTGTAATCACACGGTGAATTGATAGGTCCCAAAAAAATGCCTTTTATTATCCGTATAAATTTCAGATACGTGTTTTTTGCACTTTTGCCAAGTCCAGATTTGTTGATTGAGGTACCTTGCAGTTTAAATTTGAATCCAGCAATTGTGTGTCACCACAGGTGAAGTGATAGGTGCCAAAAATACCTTTTATTACCCGTAAACATTTCATATAGTTTTTTTTTTCACTTTTGCCCAGCCCCGATTTGTTGTAGAGGTACTTGCAGTTAAATTTGAATTCAGCAATTGTGTAGTCCCCACAGGTGAATTGATGGGTCCCAAAAAAATACCTTTTGTTATCCGTATACATTTCAGATACGTGTTTTTTGCACTTTTGCCCAGTCCAGATTTGTTGATAGAGGTACCTTGAAGTTAAATTTGAATCCAGCAATTGTGTAGTCACCACAGTTGAATTGATGGGTCCCAAAAAAATACCTTTTATTATCGTAACATTTCAGATACGTGTTTTTTGCACTTTTGCCCAGTCCCTATTTGTTGATAGACCCACCTTGCATTTAAATTTGAATCCAGCAATTGTGTAGTCACCACAGGTGAATTGATAGGTGCCAAAAATCCCTTTTTTATTATCCGTATACATTTCAGATACGTGTTTTTTGCACGTTTGCCCAGTCCAGATTTGTTTTTAGAGCCAACGAGCAGTTAAATTTTAATCCAGCAAATGTGTAGACACCACATGTGAATTGATAGGGCCCAAAAAAATCCCTTTTTATTATCCGTATACATTTCAGATACGTTTTTTTTGCACTTTTCCCCAGTCCAGATTTGTTTTTAGGGCCCCCGTGCAGTTAAATTTGAACCAGAAATTTTTTTTGATTTGAGGGATTTGAGAATAGCTGTGATTTGCCGTCTTTTCATAAGACACGTTCCAACCCTCTTCCCCACCCTCTCAAATTTTATCTTTCTGAACATGGAGCGAAATGCAGGTGGTACGCGAGCAAAGAGGGGGGGTAGGACATGGAGGTAGAGGTACAAGAGAAGGTACTCCTTCCAGTGCTGGCGACAACACGCAAGCCAGCGGAATGTCGGTTGCAGGCCATCGGGCCCTGTCATCGCTGGGTCGGGGCCCCTTTGAATTCAGTACGAACAGCGTCGCCAATCTGTTCTTCAGTGGTTAATGCAACCTGCATCCAGCAGTCTTACCTCTTCGTCTCCCAGTCACTGCCCACAAATGTCGTCATCAGCATCATCAGCATCCGCCCAACATGAACGAAGGCACCCCAAATGTCAACTCGTGTACCCACCATGTGGATAATCCATTTTTTTGAAAGACCTCTTTGATGACAAATGCGGTTGGGGTCAGAAGGCATGTTAAAAGATCAAAGGCCAAAGAGGATGATTTTGTCTGTTCTGACACCCAGTTACTGATGCCATCAGGGGAGGAGAAGGAAGCGGTCAATCGGCAAAAATCCCGGCGGTCGGCAACGCCTTGCAGTCCCTCTTGCTTGTGGGCCGCAGCTCCTGGATGCAGAATGTCAGGATGACCAAGTCACCTGTGTTGATGATGATGATGATGATGAGAAACATTGCGGATCCAACGTGGTCTTTTCAGCAGAATTTGCTTGCAAACCGCTTCATCACTGGACGAGGAGGAAGACGATGGGGTAGGTCAGTACGAGTCCCGCCTCAAAAAGGGAGAGGCCGGTCGCAGAAGTCCGCTGATATGATTCCGCCAGCCACGGTCAGCGGAAACCCGGCTCCTCTCATCGCCGTCAAAAAGGTCCAGGATCTCTCAAGCCTGGGCCTTCTTTGAGCAAGCCTCTGATATACCCAGCGATGTCATATGCCGCCTTTGCCGTAAACGCATAAGTAGAGGCAAGAACCTTAGGTGTTTAACCACCACCAACATGTCTAGTCACATGCAGCGAATGCATGAGTTGAAATGGAGGCAACACTTGGCCAAAAAGGCCCCAGACCGACGGGGGCCTCCAACCACTGTCACACCCTCTGTCTCCCCCTCCCCCCTCCTCCGCCACCACCCAAGCGTTCCTCAGCTGCCCATGTCTCTCAGAGTCATGATCAGGGATCACCCTCCGCTTCAGCCTCCCCCGTCACCCGAGTACCACCAGCACCACCAGAGACCCATCTACCCCTTCCCCTTCCGCCAGTTTGATGCCCCTGCACGCCGTACAGCAGCCAGTCTAGCAGCCGCCTTCTGTCTTCCAGGTTTGGGAGCAGAAAGAACACTTTAACCCAAACCATCCCAAAGCCAAAAGCCTGAATGTCGGCAATCCCAGGCTTTTGGCCTTGGAATGTTGCCTTTCCGTCTGGTGGACACAGATGGGTTCCGCCAGTCATGGCCCTTGCCTGCCCCAATACAATATGCCGAGCAGGCATTTCTTTGCCAGAAAAGCCATCCCTGCCATGGCCAGCCACGTGTCATCTAAAATTTCAAGCGAATTGTCTGCATCTGTGGCCGGAAAAGTCCATCTGACCACCGACACATGGACTAGTAAGCACGGCCAAGGCCGCTATATCTCTGTGACAGCTCACTGGGTGAGCTGGGTGGATGTCTCTGGGGGTGACCGTGGCTCTCAGGCTCTGCGCACGCTCTTCAAAACCGAAAGGATGGTGCAGGGCTCTTTCCCCAAAGGTCCTCTGGTGGCATCACGTGCCCAGAGAAACCAGGCCATGTTGAAATTAATCTGTCTTGGAGACCGTCCACACACAGGTCAGGAGCTGTGGACGGCTCTCCGCAACGAGACCGAGCACTGGCTGGGTGACAAGAACCTTGTGACAGGCAAGGTGGTATGCGACAACGGTCGAAATCTGCTGGCCACCCTTAAATCGGTAGGGGTGGAGCAATCCCTTGCCTGGCGCATGTCATGAACCTTCGTCCAGAAATTTCTATAGAACCCGGGTCTGGACTGCCCGCTGAGGAAGGCTCGAGGTCTGAGTTCGCACTCTCGCCATTCGCACCCTGCATCGTCCCGCCTGGCTGCGTTGCAGCGTCAGCTCGGCCTCCCCGTCAACCGTCTCATTGTTGACATGGCAACACGCTGGAATTCTACTCTCCACATGCTCCAGCGATTGTGGCAGCAGCGCAATGCCATTATACAGTATGAAGTGACACATGGCCTGACAAGCAGCAGTGCGGACCTCGGGGTTTGAGCCACCGAGAGTGGAGGCAGGTGAAAGATTTTGCACCATCCTTGCCAGTTTTGAAGAAGCCCCCAAAATGGTCAGTGCGAACAATGCCCTTGTCAGCATGAGCATTGGGTGATCTTAGTTCTGGAACGATCGTTGGACACTCTGAAACAACAGGTCCCGCCACCGACGGAGGAGGAGACGGACACAGATGCGGACACAGAGCCTTTCTCTCCGTCGATCCACAAGGCCCGACAGGTTCACAATTTCATCGGTCTTCATTAGGCAGTGGGTTCGGGGTCCAGGGCTAGTGCAAGGGCGCATCAGCTTAGGGGCATCATCTCAGGCAAGTCAGGGTTTGTTTTAAGCTGTGCCGGAGGAAGGGGAGGAGGAGGAGGAGGAGGTATTCCTAGACACTGCCGTTAAACCCACGTCCCTGCCTCGGAAAGAGGGTTTGGCGGGGAATTTGAGGCGGAGGAGGGAAAATGAGGAAGATCAGTTTGCTAGTGTCCCTCGACTCAGAGGCTTGGGAAATCAAGGCTCCATCTCTCACATGAGTGCTTGGATGCTCCATTTCCTCCAACATGATCCTCGCATTAAGGCCACCCTCCTGGATCCCCGGTACAAAACAAAACTCAGCACTTTCCTTCCACCCACCCAAATAGAGAGTAAAATGCATGGAAATTTGGGGACCTTGCTGATTGATCAACTGGAGACAAACAGTTGCGTCTGCTTCACGTTCCTCAAATGTCACGGTTTGGAACCAACATCAGCGACGGGGACGGCAGTGAGTGCCAAGTACCGTTAGCGGCAGCAGCAGCAGGCAAGGTGGCAGAAGCCTTAAAGGGGGACCTCTGGCATCTTTATTTACCACCTCACCAACGCATGCAATGCAGGGGACACATCCAACACACAGAGACCAGCTTAAGATCATGGGCTGACTATCTGCGTCTCAAGACCGATGTTTTTGTATGTGTTCCGGACCAATAGACTTCTGGGTATCCAAAAATGGCCCAATGGCCGAGGGGCCCCGCTCGCCACGCCATAGAGGTGTTGTCCTGCCCAGCAGCCAGTCATATCTGAGCGGACCTTCAGCACAGTTGGAGGGAGTCATTACAGAAAACGCATCCGGCTCTCCACAGATAATGTGGATTTATTTGACTTTCATCAAGATGAATCAGGCATGGATCTCTGATGATGTTGTGGCCCCCAAATTGCTGAAGTCACCGATTAGTTGCCGGTCCCACTTCACATTCCTCTTCAAACAGAAATGGTCCTCTTGAAACCTTTTTTTTAAATGATAATTTTTACTGCAATTTTTATTCTCAGTTCCCAACAGTTCATTTTGTGGTTTTGCTGTGAGGAGACTGTAAAAGGGCAGCAAAGGGTTTTGTAACAACATGTATTCCATTTACTCACTTTATCTTTTGAAGTTTTCGCATTGTCAATGCTTTTGAGGTCATGTTGCTGTGAGATACAGCGATAATTATGGCCCTGTGGAACAGAAAAGTGGCGTCTAAGTGGCATGTCTCAATCACAATTTTTAATAGTGGCTGAGAAGTCATATTTATAATTTTTTTTGGGGGCAAAGTTGTGTGAGATACAGCTATAATCATGGTCCTCTGGAACAGAAATGTGGCTTTTAAGTGGGATTTCTCCCTCACAATTTTTTAAAAGTGGCTGAGAAATCATTTTTATAATTTTTGGGTCATGTGCTTTGAAATGCAGCAATTTCTACAGGTCCTATTATAAAAAAAAAAATGTTGTTTCTAACAGACATTTGTTCTTCACAATTGTCAAAAGTGGCTCAAGGGTCATGTTTTAATTTTTGGGGGCATTTTTGTTGTGACATGCGCTATACTACAGGTCCTATTATAAAAAAAAATGTTTTTTCGAACAGACATTTGTCTTCACAATTGTCAAAAGTGGCTCAAAGGGTCATGTTTTGATTTTTGGGGGCATTTTTCTGTGACATGCAGCTATACTACAGGTCTATTATAAAAAAAAATGTTGTTTCTAACGACATTTATTCTTCCAATTGTCAAAAGTGGGCTCATGGGTCATGTTTTGAATTTTTGGGGCCCTTTTGCTTGTGACATGCAGCTAGAGTACAGATCCTATTTTAAAAATGTGGTTTCTAACAGACATTTGTTCTTCACAATTGTCAAGAGTGGCTCAAGGGTGATGGTGCTGTCAGAAACAGGAATAGGTAGGACACTGTTAATGGAAAAACCAAATTTCAAAAAGAATTGTTTTTGCAAGATCTTTAACATAGCTAGCAATCTCTGTATTGAGAAACCCATTTAATATAATTAAAAAAAAAGAAACAAAAGACATTTGGGTTTTTATTCCATCCCATTTTAAAATGTGTTTTTTTAGAATTAAACTACTAAAAAACTTGCTTTTACAAAATAGTGGTAAAGAAATCCCTCTGAATTGTATAAGGGAGGTACAGGAAAACTTGACCAGATTTTAGGTTATTAGAGGACATGGAGTATGGAGCACAGACAGAGAACAAAGTACAGAGACAATTTCCTCCAGCACGTTGAGTAAAATGAGAAAAAGAATGCAAGAAAAAGGGCTCTGGGTGGAACAGGAGCGTTAACACCCGTATTCCAAAGTGAAGCTCAATTGGTCCGCACTCATACGGAGGGGCAAGCACTACCCAGGTCTTGACTTTTTGTTTCTGAGGAAGGGTGGAGGTCTTACCTCACACTTCCGCTTCCGCATCTGCTTCAGCACGACTGTTTTCGTTGCTGCGTCTAAGGGCATTTTTACCGTGTTAATAGATGACGGGACGCCAGCCGGGGCTCTCACCGCACCCACTGTAACTCCGGCCCTGGGAGCTGAACCTGCGTGTTAATAGATGAAAGGGCGCTAGCCTGGGCTCTCACCGCACCCACTGTTAAGCCTGGCCCCGGCAGTGGACCTCCGTGTTAAAAAGATGGCTGACGGCAGCACTGGCTCTCACCGTTAGGGGCAATCAGGAGAGCTTCAAAATTTCTCTAAAAAAACAGTTTTGAAAAAGGTGATTACTGTGATGTTAATTAGTGACAAAAAGGGGTCCAGGGATGGAAAAAAAATTGCACAATTTGAGGCGTAAAATTTTATGAGGCTGTAGTCACTATGGGGTCGCATCATTTGATCTCCTTTTCCCGGCACTTTTTAATCTGTGGGTCAGACAGGTTTAATGGTCATACTGCGATACAGGACAGATATAGTTAATGTCCAGTTCAACTAAAATGGTGGTTCAAAGACTCCTTTTCCCGGCACTTTTTAATTTGGGGTTTAGACAGGTTTAATGGTCATACTGCGGTCCATGACAGGTATATTAAATTTTCTAGTTCAACTAAAATAGTGGTTGAAAGACTCCTTTTCCCAGCACTTTTAATCTGTGGGTCAGACAGGTTTAATGGTCATACTTTGGTACAGAAAAGGTATAGTCAATGTCCAGTGAAAAAAAAATGGTGGTTGAAAGACTCCTTTTCCCAGCACTTTTTAATCTGTGGGTAAGACAGGTGTAATGGTTCATTCTGCGGTACAGGACAGATATAGTCAATGTCTAGTTCAACTAAAATGGTGGTTTGAAACACTCCTTTTTCCAGCACTTTTTAATCTGGGGTCTTGCAGGTTTTTGGGGGTCATGCTGCGTTCCGGACAGGGATATTCAATGTCCAGTTCAAGTAAAAAAGATGGTTCAAATCATTTCTGCCTTCTGGACTTTTAATTTGCGGTTGTTTTTAAAGGGGCTTTCTGTGGTACAAGACAGGGATTAGTAATGGTCTGTGAGTTTTTCTGTGGCTTTTATAACCTAAGTGTGTTGCTAAGATGTAGCACGTATCCCTTTGACTGGGTTTTGGATGTTAATTCCAGTTCCCATCCCCGTTTGGGTGTAAGAATGAAGGTGTTGTTCCTCTCCCATAGACTTTAATGGTCATCGGCGATAATCTATTATCGACTATCGGATATCTGATTGATAATTGCCGATATCGACTATCGACCCGATGACGATAGTCAACGTAATCGCTCATCACTATTCCCTACATGTTGAAATCTAATCTTTGTAGTGAGACAACCACTTTAAGATAATTGGTTAAAATGTTCAAGCTCCTTTGCAAAGTGCAAACAAAGCTACTGGGGAATCTGGTAAAACAATGTTTTACTTTTCTACCCAATCCACTCAAGGATTAATTAAGGATCGGGTATTAGGCAACCTATTACGCAAGTTAAATTGACATCCTATGTGGGTTATATGGATTCGATCTCCCCTCTGTGGCAAAAGACACCTTTTTTTTCCCCTTTTACAATGACACTGTAGCGTAGCACTTCAGCTCCAAAGTGTTTCCCACCTATGTCAGCATCAAGCTCTATTAGAACTTGCCCTAATGCCTTCATCACCATCTGCAGAACAAGCATGGTAGCACCGCTGAGCATCAAGGAAATCCAATCCATGACTAAGTAGGTGATTAAAGTGCTCGAACAGAGAAAGGCACATTACATTATTTCAGAGTACAACACAACACGTATGCATCACTGTATAAATACCACAAATTACATGCCTAATAATAATACCAATAATACAGAAATACGCACAAATTTGAAGCAGGAGAGCTTCAAATTTCTCTAAAAAATCAGATTTTGAAAAAGGTGATTTCTGTGAGGTTAATTAGTGTCAAAAATGGCCCCAGGGCTGGACACAAATTGCACAATTTGAGGCTTAAAATTTTTTTGGGGGCGGGAAAGTCACTATGGTGTCGCATATTTGATCTCCGGGGAGTCTGTCCCTAATCATTGAAGAAGGATTTGGAGGAAAAATGAAACCATTGATTGATTTGGCTGAATCACTCTCAGAAGCCAGGAGGGCAAATGTCTTCTCAACTAAGAAGTTGTTTTGGGGATGATTAGGACATTTTTATTACTTATGGGGTGTGCGGACGAATTAAACATCTACACGTGTAAAAAATCCCTTTAAAAACTGCGGGAGGGGTGTATGTTGTATGTTATCACACTTGAAAAAAAAGAAAAATGATAATAATGTAAAACAAAAAAAATAAAACTTCCCTAAATAAATTTGTAAACAAATGTCAGTTACCAAAAAATATACTAAATGACAGTCATTGTACAAAATAGCATAGTGCCACTTTGTAATCTGTGGGTCAAACAGGTTTAATGGTCATACTGCGGTACAGGACAGATATAGTCAATGTCCAGTTCAACTAAATGGTGGTTCAAAGACTCCTTTTGTAAGTCAATTTTTAATCTGGGGGTCATGCAGGTTTGGGGCGCATGCTGTGGCCCAGGACAGGGTAGTCTATGTCCAGTGAAACTAAATGGTGGTTCAAAGACTCCCTTTTGCGGCACTTTTTAAATCTGGGGCTCATGCTGGTTTGGGGCTCATGCTATGACCCAGAACAGGTATAGTTAAAGGAGTTGTCTCATTACGAGCTTTCAGCCTGTCAGTGTCCCTGGTAAGTTGAACTGAGGGGCGTGCTTCTTGGTCTGTCTGTTCTGCTCCCTCTCCCCCCTCCCATCAGCAAAACAGGCAGCTACGTAACTTCTATACAGGGGGGGGGAGGGGGTTTGCTCTCAGAGTTCACCTGTGTGTGCCTGCCTAGGTCTTGTGCAGGAGAGGGCTGATCTATGAGTGTAGAGAGGAAGGTGAAGTGGTGTGTAATAGAGCAGAGGGGATGCATGTTTTCCCTATATCCCCTGCTTAGCTTACAAGTCTCATCATCTCAAGGAACAAAAATGGCTGTGTTACTATACTCAGGATTTCTCACGAATACTGGAGAACATAAAGTATTCAAAGGCGTGATCTCTAAATTATTAGGATAGTAACAGTTCCAAAGACATATCATGATTATAGTAACGGGACAGGGTCACTGCTTGTCACACCCATCTGTGTAGAGAGCAGGAGAAAGCAGGCACACACAGGGTTAATCAGGCAGTAAGGACACAGACGCCAGAGTCCTCCCCCCTCCAAAGCATTCTGTGCGGGAGGGGGTCTTGCTCCGACCTGTCTTCAAAGGTGATGAAATCATTCAGACCTGACAGCCAGTAAGATAAGGATCAAAAAGGTCGGCTGCTATAGAAATTTGAGAAGCTGAGGCAAATCCTATGAACAGGGCTAGTCAAAATCAGTTTGGACATTTGTAATGAACATATATTGCAAAGTGCTTGTTTTTAAAGATCTTTAAATTAAAACCCAATCATTGTAGCGAGACAACCCCTTTAATGTCCAGTTCAACTAAAATGGTGGTTCAAAGACTCCTTTTTCCGGCACTTTTAATCTGTGGGTCAGACAGGTTTAATGGTCATACTGTGGTACAGAACAGGTATAGTCAATGTCCAGTTCAACTAACATGGTGGTTGAAAGACTCCTTTTCCCAGCACTTTTTAATCTGTGGGTCAGACAGGTTTAATGGTCATACTGCGGTACAGGACAGATATAGTTAATGTCCAGTTCAACTAAAATGGTGGTTCAAAGACTCCTTTTCCCGGCACTTTTTAATTTGGGGGTCAGACAGGTTTAATGGTCATACTGCGGTCCAGGACAGGAATAGTCAATGTCCAGTTCAACTAAAATGGTGGTTGAAAGACTCCTTTTCCCAGCACTTTTTAATCTGTGGGTCAGACAGGTTTAATGGTCATACTGCGGTACAGGACAGATATAGTTAATGTCCAGTTCAACTAAAATGGTGGTTCAAAGACTCCTTTTCCCGGCACTTTTTAATTTGGGGGTCAGACAGGTTTAATGGTCATACTTCGGTTCAGGACAGGTATAGTCAATGTCCAGTTCAACTAAAATAGTGGTGGAAAGACTCCTTTTCCCAGCACTTTTTACTCTGTGTGTCACTCAGGTTTAATGGTCATACTGTGGTACAGAACAGGTATAGTCAATGTCCAGTTCAACTAAAATGGTGGTTGAAAGACTCCTTTTCCCAGCACTTTTTAATCTGTGGGTCAGACAGGTTTAATGGTCATACTGCGGTACAGGACAGATATAGTTAATGTCTAGTTCAACTAAAATGGTGGTTGAAAAACTCCTTTTTCCAGCACATTTTTAATCTGGGGTCATGCAGGTTTGGGGGGCTCATGCTGCGTTCCAGGCCAGGGATATTCAATGTCCAGTTCAAGTAAAATGATGGTTCAAATTATACTGCCTTCTGGCACTTTTTAATTTGTGGGTCATGCAGGTTGTTTAAGGGTCATGCTGTGGTACAAGACAGGGATAGTGAATGGTCTGTGAGTTTTTTCTGTGGCTTTTATAACCTAAGTGTGTTGTCTAAGATGTAGCACGTATCCATTTGACTGTTGTGGATGTTAATTCCAGCTTCTCCATCCCTGTTTGGGTGTAAGAATGAAGGTGTTGCTCCTCTCCATAGACTTTAATGGTCATCAGCGATAATCTATTATCGACTATCGGATATCTTATTGATAATTGCCGATATCGACTATCGACCCGATGACGATAGTCAACGTAATCGCTCATCACTATTCCCTACATGTTGAAATCTAATCTTTGTAGTGAGACAACCACTTTAATATAATTGGTTAAAATGTTCAAGCTCCTTTGCAAAGTGCAAACAAAGCTACTGGGGAATCTGGTAAAACAATGTTTTACTTTTCTACCCAATCCACTCAAGGATTAATTAAGGATCGGGTATTAGGTAACCAATTACGCAAGTTAAATTGACATCCTATGTGGGTTATATGGATTCGATCTCCCCTCTGTGGCAAAAGACACCTTTTTTTTCCCCTTTTACAATGACACTGTAGCGTAGCACTTCAGCTCCAAAGTGTTTCCCACCTATGTCAGCATCAAGCTCTATTAGAACTTGCCCTAATGCCTGCATCACCATCTGCAGAACAAGCATGGTAGCATCGCTGAGCATCAAGGAAATCCAATCCATGACTAAGTAGGTGATTAAAGTGCTCGAACAGAGAAAGGCACATTACATTATTTCAGAGTACAACACAACACATATGCATCACTGTATAAATACCACACTTGACATCCCTAATAATAATACCAATAATACAGAAATACGCACAAAATCAAGGAGTCTTCCTCACACACTATGACCCACTTTGCTCACATATGTTGTCATTTCAAGTCACATCCTCTCAACTCCTGAAGCACAACTCAAGTAGGAGGTTACTGGAGCCATTTTATGACTAGCACGGTATGTCTCTCTCCAGCTGCGGCATTCTTTACAGACTCCCTTT